>SMLS01058606.1:0-11951 GCA_004785975.1 Popillia japonica
TTTTTTTCCACTCATCCAGAGCGAACTGAGGAAGTGGACGATGAGCTATTGCATGACATGTCGCTATTTAGGCAAGAAGAAGTGAGCAAAACAGGAAAGTGCCTGGACCAGATGGAATACCTGTAGAAGCATTCAAAGTTGTAAGACGTGTTTGTCCAGACGTGCTTCTGCACTTGTATAACAGCTGCCATGGATTGTCCTTTTTTTCGTCAACGCATTTCTTACCTTGTCCGTTGTATTCTTTCAAGAACTCAGTGATGTAACCGTTTACCGGCAGCTAAAACCAACTGGTTGCGAAGAACTCCAATTTCCATTATATGCTTTTCTACCAATAAGTTTTTTCTTAGTTAAGCGTCATAACTCCTAATTTTTTATACCTACTAAACTTAATTTTACCTACTCATGTTGTTTTTATTACATTTGTATTTGTGTGCAACTTCCTTTTTTTGCCTAGGATTGGAATCCTTCAATTTGAATTGTATTTTTTCTTTATTTTGGTCCTATTTTTGGGTTGTAGGTACCTGTTTGGACAATAAAGTTATATTATTATTATTACTGCATACATAATTGGGGCAATGGGAACCTGTCCCACAGCAGCTGTTAAAGTGATATGAAACCTTACTCCCATCCACATTTTAGTGGAGAGCACAGCGAAAAGGACCACGCGCAGAATAATCGGGAAGGATTGGCTAGGCATACACCTCAGTCTCCTGAAGTCAAGGAAACCTGGGACATGCGCCGAGGCAATTGGCGAAGAAGGTTCACTGTTGCGAAAAGATTTACCACAAAGTTGAGTACCAAGAGTGAACGGAACAAATAAACTGTTTCAAAACTCAATAGCAATGCCATCAAATGGTACACTGATGGCTCCAAAACGGCAGAGGGAACTGGAATAGGGATATATGGACCTAGAACATCCAGTTCAACATCGATAGAAGCTATGAAAGCAAGAGATTATCAAAATGCCTCTTAGTCAACCAGCCATCAGAACCCTGAGCTCCCATATGATCAGTTCCGAAATGGTTTGGGAGTGTCTAGACAAAGTAAATGATCTAGGTAAAAGTAACAGGATAACACTGTTGTGGGTGCCGGGACACACTGGAGTGAAAGGAAACGAAATAACAGATAATCTCGCTAAGGAGACCAGAAAACCTTTTGTGGGACCAGAACTTTTTTGCGGGATAAGTAGCAGTGTAATACTGGAGAAGTTCAAAAGTGAAGTAGAGCAGAGAAAATCCAAATACTGAGAAGATCTCCACGGTATGAGACGAGCTAAAACTCTTCTGGAAACATATAACCAAAAGAGATCCGCAGAATGCATTGAGCTCATCAAAACCAATATTCGTATATTGTCAGAGACCCTCTCGGGCAATTGTAACCTGAACGTACACTTAAGCAGGCTCGGAATAACAAAGGATGCCGAATCCAAATTCTGTGAGGCAGAAGATAAAACATCCATCCATCTACTCTCAAACTGCTCTTCATTGTGCAACTCAAGTGTCTTTCTAGGATCACATAAAATTGAAGAGGGAGAACTACTTAATCTGGGGCCTTCCGACACCCTGCACTTTCCAAAAGGAATCGGACTAATTGGCCAGCTGTAAATATAGCGAGAATAGGGGACACAAGAGATCTTTCAGGTCACAGTGTATTATTACCCTAATACTATATATACGGCAATTCTTCACAATATTTCAATACCAACCAAATTATTGTTTTATTTAGAGAGAGAATAGAACGCTATTCAGTTAATTATATAAGCTTCGTCTACAATCATTCGCTACCTACCAACAATAAGCAACTATTCAACCACAGTCTCTCTAAGGCTTGCTTTGCAAGCAAAAACACAATGTAGTAAAAAGAACACATTGCAAAATATGTGTACTAACTAGAAAAATTAATACTTATATCAAGAAAGAGAAAAATAGTTTTAATGTTGCTAAATGCACATTCTTAACTTAAAAATAACATTGTAAAACTATCCTTTTACTGTACTTTATGCTGAAAGTTAGATACTATACACTTCTAGCAGTTGTATGGTTAGTGTTATACGTTTTCTAGGTAAGTACTATAAAACCTGGATAGTAAGTTTAATAGCTTTTATGGTGAAAATGTTCGAAAAAGTACAAACCACTTTATAAAAGAAAAAGTATCATTTGAAGAACTTTTATAGTATTTACTGAAAATCTATAGACGGTTAGATAACTATTTGCTGCGTGTTTATCCGGCAACTAATTGCGATTTATCAAAATTATCTCTGCCCCAACTATTTTGATCTAAATTTAATTTAAATTCTGTCTTGTATAATATCCAAGTACAAGCATACATGAGTAAGGCAAATATTTATGCATTAATATTCACAACGAATGTAAATGCCTTAGGGTGTTATGAACAGAACAAAATGAATCTGGCCCTGACATTATAAAAAAGTACACAAGAAAAGAAAAAAGAAACAATTGAGAGGCGTGTGGTAGATATTTATGAGGAGAATTGATGAATCTCCGAGGACCAGCCCTGGTGTGTTTAATTCCGAAGCAGAACAGGAGAATAAAAAATAGACAGTACATTCTGCGGTAGCTATTCAACTGTAAATTTAGAACGAAATGTGTAAATAAAAAAGAAATATTTCTTTTATTTCGGAGTTTTTGTACTAGCGTGAATAGAATTTGAATCCAGTGCAAGTTAAATAATATACAGCACATTTCATGATAAATTTCAGTTGAGAATGTATTTACATACATATAAGCTAACAAGCAAAATAGAGTTTTAGACAGGTAGATTTATTTTATAAAAGTTAAGAATGTTGCAACAGAGATTTTAAGTTTCAGCTAATTTAAGTGACTTTCTTCTATGTTGCCTAATCTTGTAGTTTAAATTAGATAGCGTATAATTGGTGACTCTAAAATATTACAACTTTTACAATGGGCAAATGGAACATGCGTGTAATAGTAGATATGTACATTGTCTTCAGTGTGTTACCCCGTAACTGCTTTTTCGCTTAACGTTTCGAGCACGCTGTCAGCTTCTTCAGAAGTTTTTTTAAAGACTGATCTCGTCTTTTGCTTCTTGTTATACACTGTTAGAACTAATTTACGAGCATACCCTGTATAATCTGAACGCGTTGGTTTAGAGCAATGAAACTTGGTATATATGTAGGTAGTACTAAACTAGTATAACTTAGCCTCTTGCGGAGAACGCCGTAACCGATGGAATGCATCAATAGCGAAGCGGCGCGTACCATCGCTACACGGCGAGGTATGGAGTCAATAATTCATCGTATGGCCGTGGGAAGGACGGCCAAACATACAGTTTCACCTCGCCGCCATAGCTGCTCAACATTAGCCGGGGGAGACCGATAACTTTGAAGTCTCCGACCGATCATATCCCAAACATGTGCGATCGCATTCAGATTCGAAGAACGAGCTGACCATGGAAGCGCTCGTATACGGTGCTCTTCCACAGAGGCTTGTACTATACTCGCGACGTACGGTCGAGCGTTGCCGTGCATGTATAGCAGATGTGGGCGCCGCCGAACTTAGAAAAGCACCTCATGTACATATCGGCGACATGTCATCGTCTTTTGTGGGTACAGCAGACGTGTACGTCGTGTATATGTAAGAGCACCCCGTACCATACCGCTCACCAGGTCGCCGACGAACTAAAATTCACCCGTCACCGACGCCCAATTCGAATCTTTGTTCGTCGGAAAACAAAATGTGCGTCCACTCGGCAACTTATCTATACCTTGCATTGGCCCACTGGTAGCGTGTGCGGGGGTGTTCGGGAGTGAGTGGAAGCTGCTGCAACGCACAGCGCGCTCGCAGTCCACCCTTTACCAAACGCTCTCGCACAATTTACGAAGTGAGTGAGCCGTTCCTTCCTGCTAGCAAAAAGGGCTTCAAGCTGCCTTGAAGACGACGTACGCAACGTTACAGCGCTGAGCAGAAGGCGCAGTCCTCGCACATTGTGGTAGGGTAGCAGCGTCCAGTTCGCGGCTGAAGGCGCGTATGTCCAACCTCAGTCTATTCTCGCCATGCCCGTTGCACAGCTGGCAAAGACCACTCAAGATTGCGCGCGTTCTCACCCGCCATTTGCATCTCCACAAGCGTAGTGCGATCTATCCGCAAGTATGCAACGAATACAACTACATACTGGAACTTCACACTACACTAAGAACGATCGGTTACTCGAACCGCCTTCACTCCCCATGGCTCGAACCGCCTTCACTCCCCATGGCGATGGTATGTCCACCTATCGGAGCCGCTCATTAAAAATGCGGGGATAGAAAAATCTGAAACTCGCTGCATAGTCTCGTCTATAGGAAACCTTGATGTTCCGCAAATTTTATGGATGTATCTTCATGAGTTCAGATTATACAGGGTATGCTCCCAGCAGTGTGTCTCTCATTTCCGTTCCGCTTACGTCTTTCTCGTGTTCCTTCACTTTGCATCGTATACTCCCTCTCGTCTGACCCATGTAAGTCTTCTTGCATTGACATTTCAGTTCATATATGCCTTTGGTTTGTAGCTTCGGCAACGACTCCTTGTTGGTAGGGAGTAGTTGTTCTATTTTAGTCACTGTATTGAAACGAGTGATGATGTTTCTTTTCTCTAAGGTCTTTAGTTTGTACTGCTGATTTGTTCGTTATTACTATCATTAAGTATTTTACGTAATAAGCTCTCTTTGTCATCGAATTAAGTGTTATATACTATGTTATCACTTTTGCGTCAAAATATCTTATTTCCATTCAAGCCAAAAAGAAGAGCACACCCGTCACAGTTAAAGATGCGCGAGGAGTTTATCAGCACATTTATCACTAACCAATTATTTTCAAGTAATGTCTATTACTACGTACTGGGTAATGCTCTAAATCTGTTAAGTTTGTTGCTTTCTGCACAGGAATAAATGTAAGCCATTGTCGTAAGAATGATATCGAACATGTGCGTGTGTCATGAAGCGGCAACAGGTGTATAATAACCAAATAACGACTTTTAATAGTATTAACAATGCCAATGTCCGCATAGTTATTTTAAGCTTTACCATTTCAAATTAATAATTATTTCTAATGCCTTGTTAGCAAATTATAGGTTAAAACTTTATCAGAAAGAACCCAACATTATACATCAACAGTAACTGAATAAGCAAGTTTGTACCACTACCATCACCGACATTACGCAAGGTTTTGATTGCGTGAAACCGTGTATTTTCCGGTTATTATTAAAGGTCTTTCAGCCAATATAGCGGTGTTTGAATAGATTTACTCCCAAATGTCCAACTACAACAGTGAATGGTCAATTACTTTCCCATTTATCTCAGCTTCAAATACAAATAGAGATCTTATGGTTAACAAATTCAGTCGCCAAGTGTTTTACAAAATATGCAGGAGATAATGAATTAAATTCTTTCATAACTTTTATATTCGATGTAGTTTTTTGTATTACTCTAAAATATTTATTATCAAATACCACTATTTAATTCACACAACAAAAATCATTGTGCAACAAATAACGGATACTTATACAATATAAATGTAAAACTGGGTTGAAGTGACAATTCCAAGAACCGAAAAGCATATAGGTACTGCGAAATGTTTAGTTATACAGCAAACGAAATATTTTAATCGGGGTCCTAGAGAAGATAACGCCGTTGCGAATAATATAATTTGAAAACTATAGCGTTTCTGCTCTCTTTATAAAGAAATTGATGCTCTACAAAAAAGGTCCTGCATATTTTTTGATAGCTTGCGTCGTTAGAGCTGCGTCTGCAAGAAAGGTAATGTTCTCGTGATATTTTTGCTTCTCTTGCAGGTGCAACCTCAACATCACAGGCTATCGAAAAATTTATAAGACCTTTCTTATAGAGCATGAAATTTTCTACAAAGAAGTCCCTGAGAGCACTATTCTATCTGTTAAGGTCTTGAAATTATAGTATTTACAGTGCCAAGATTACCTCTGTGTGCGTAGTCTAGGATTGGTCACGAATCCCAATTAGAATGTTTCGATTCCTGTACATATGGAAAGTATTTTGCTGTTCGTGCCAATGACAACATTAGTAGAAGCTCCCTTGTGCGTTGCAGTCTACGGATTTACATGGTGACTGATGTACTCTATATGTAAGTACTAGATAGTAAAGATAGGAAAATAAATGGCACAAATACGAAATTATGCTTCATAAATTATTCTTAAACATGTAACCTTTTAAATAGAATTTGCAGAATAATGTTAAACTCGATTAAATAAAACTATGGTATGCTGCCACAGTTATTATATCACGCCAATGTTACTGTGGGACAAATTTTCTTATATGGAGAGAATAACTGCTGGACAACCAATGAATATTCGACATAATAAGAGCAGATTTTTTTGTTACCTAATGGAGTTGTACAACTTTAGTGCGTCGAAATCTTCCACATCTGTTTATTTTGACTGTAGTAAAATAGAAATGAAATATTCGGCTATATGTCAATGTTTTGTTTTCTTCAGATGTCTCCCACAGCCGTATCTTTTCTATCATACTACAACAGTAATACTTACTAAACGTTTTAAATTGTTTTGTGTAGTTCAGTTTTACAGCATAAAACGTGTAATTGTGATTTTAGCGAAGTTGTAATAGCTAACCTACGTTCGTATAGAGTACATGTGTTCATACGCTTTCGTCTTCACCACCACATAACTAACACGTAGACCGACGAAACGTCGATTCCGATCGTCTAAGGACGCCCTGATATAGATAAGGTATTCGTATTTCCTTCTACGAATCTGGTTTACAAGAACCTACAGCAAAATATAGAGACGAACACGAGATCGTTTACTATTATAGATGGCGTTTCCTGGCAAGCTGTCATTCCCTTTAATCTTATCATGGAAAATTGACGAAAAGTTTCAGACCGGTCTCCTCGGATGTACGTTTACATATGTATTCTACATTGAAGAAATACGAAATTTCGTTATATCTTCATAATTTATTTCCGGATAAACTTCCTAGTATATTTTTATGATAGAGAATGGGACTATGTCAGTGTAGTTGCTTTCGATGATATTTGCGAAGGAATTCTTTGAAACTACGTTACTTGAGAACGATATTAAGAAAAGAACAACGAAAACCATCTTGTAGAGCATCTGTACTTGGATACATATATAATACTATTTCTCGCAAAGTTGCGCTATGTAAGTAGTTTACATAACCATTCTAGACGTATATTGTTTATCAGAATCAATAATGATTTAATAAACTTAGTGAGCGCAAAACAAATCTTTTCTCGTCGGAGAATTTTGGCTGCTGCTAAGTATTAACAAAAAACTTTCGTCTCCACTGTGGGACCCCCTTACTTTGTAATTGAAAGAATTCAAACATCGTGGTACATAAAATTACAAGGTTAACAAACTCTTTTGAACTGTAATTTTCGTTACAATAAGTTATAGGTATCGTTTGAAATTAATGATATTTTTAGTATAATACAACACCTATGTATATCAAGATCTCCGCTGGTGCTGAGAATTAAAATTTCTCTGATGTACTAGTGTGATAATAAGTATTTATATGACACACAAACATGTACAGTTTGGCAAAGTTGTACTGAAACAGTGAGTCATCACGGCGCACGAAGGCGGAGCGAACTCGATAACCTCGTTATACTACTAGCCAAAAGTACAGCGCCAGTATTTTATTTATATGTAGTACCTTGGTTGGCACGGTTGACACGATGTTCCAGACATTTTGACCGGCACTATGACTATATGTGTGTGTGTGCTCGTGCCACTATACCTGTAATTCGCCACGCCCACATCATCGAACATGCAAATCACAGAATACTGCATGATGACATGCTCTTCAAGACGGCAGGGATCTTACGGTGATTGCATTTCATTTCTTCGTTGCCTAATTACCCGAATTGACCCCGACGTGACCCAACCCACTTGTGCTACTTCGCTGTTTCAGTTGGGATTTGCCAAACTGTATATGCTATCGTCCATTCTACATATGTGTATGGGGACGACTACAAAATAGACGTATTCATTATCTTCTTGGAAGCCGAACCGTGCCACTACAAAAAACCAGGCATTGTTCACGTTCTCTTAAGTAAGTCTGCTGCCTTACAAAGTATCGACGTTTTGAACCGTGTTAGTTCATTTTGTGATAAAAATCCCTAACATCAAGATAATAGTAACGCGCGAGCTTGTAATCACAGAAAGAAATCTTAAAGGGCAAAGTCTTTTTGACCTTCTTAGAAAGCTTTGTTTATGTGTACGGTTTTTCGTCAAATATAATAGTGTTAAATGCGGGCCATAGCCAGTTGGCATTAATGCAGTCGATAATATACCCACTAGTACTACTCAGGTCCAAAACAACCAAATTCTTTTTATTTGCCGAACACTGGACAGATTTTGAATGACATTCTGTGGCGAAGGACTATGTTTAGAAGTTTGTAGAAAACAAGAAAAAGATTGATGCTGATATTTTTGATCAATCACATTCAAATATAAGTTCCGTTTTGTGCCATGAAATCAGACTAGCTGTAATGAATTCTATATCTCAAGGAATTAACTTCACCAATTGTTCGCATTGCGCAATATTTACAAGTGGTGTTTATATAAAGTGAAAGTTAAACCAGTTTGTCATTAAATATTCCTTTTTTTCTGTGGTGTCTTTATTAATTATTTACACTCCGTTATGAATTATTTTCCATTACATAACTAGTTACAAAAAGTAAAGCGTTTTATATCACCATAAGGTTTTGAAAAGTGTTACTTTAAGCGTCAAAATTAAATAATATAAATTTATTAATATTGTACTCTGTTTTATGAACCTACAACTGGAATAAATTAGTAAAGTGATAACATTATGATGAAGCATTGGCTACATACTTAAACAGTTGTGTGTCTAAAGTTTTTAGACATATTGTTTGTAAAAATCCAACAATTGTCAACCATTACCATTATGTGCAGAATGTCAGAAGGTAACAGCCAAAACCTCATAGTTGTTACCGTGACCTTCAGTCATCCGTCCCCAACTATCTGCCCCTGAAGATGCCCTTTACTTTTTTCCTATTTAATTTTATTTAGTTTATGCTTTGTTTTTTATTTTGTATGGTATGTAAAGGCTCATCATAAAGTAAGCGACATATTTTAAATTATTACAACTTGTTAACAAATTAAGTTAATAACAAAATATTAACAAAATCTAATTACTAGAGGGACGGAACAAATGTTGATACGAGTGTCAAAACGAAATCATTCAATTTGGAGTTTTATTTTGGAATTATAACGCAAGTAAACGTAAAGTTCAAACCACTCATGTAGTAGCATGGATTTACAATAAGAATTGGTTTAGTTCAATATTATTATGAATGCGGAAGAGACACCGCTGGATTATGAATATTTCGCATCTACGCGTACAGCAATTTGATGCAAAACTTTGAAGGAACAGATTCTGTAACTGAACTACCAAGATCAGGAGGACCAAGAATTAGTGATGTCTAAGCTGCAGTGTTCTTTGTGAAAATCAAGACGTACCCAGAAGCAATCCAGTAACAATTAGCAGTTCAAATGCGATATCCAAGCGATTGCAAGTGCCGTACACAACGAGTTTGGAAAATTTTACGCAAAATTCTAAAAATGTGTCCATATAAACTGAAAACGCTGTTGCAATTAAGGAGGCAGAGTTGACCACCAAGTAGAATTTTTCTTTAGGAGTAATGATTCAGATGGAAAATAAACCTGAACGGTTATCTCGTTTTTTATGGACAGATGAGCACACTATACTCTGAATGGTGGAGCCAATATTAAAAACTGTATAATCTGGTCTGCAGATAATCCACACGAAATCGTTCAAGAATGCAGGATAGAGTACACCTAAAACGTTCTCCATCCAGTCAAACAATTGTTTGCAGACATTTTGCAAATTCATGGTCACCAAGATCACCTGTTCTGAACCCAGTGGATTACTGGCGCTGGGGTTATTTAAAAAATTTGGTGTTATATAAGTTTACCAACGATACGAAATGCTGGAAGAGACATTGGTAATCTTACAATAACAGAATGGAAGTCATAATGCCGAAACTGCTTTCTTGGGACTACTACTTACTAAATCTCATTTATTAAGCAACTAGATTTCATTTATTTTTTATTAACGTAATTTGTTAAAAAGCTAATAACAAAATAATAATTTTAAATATATCCCTTATTTTATGATAACCGCTTACGTAACATTACAATTTGGGCAAGACACGGAAAGCCTCATAATAGAGACACAAACCGTGGAAGTCTTCGATATTTTGTAATGATCATGTCTTATATTTAATTAATTCTAACGAAATCTAAATAATCTTATCGAAAGAGTGACCCTTCTGTGCTTATGGTCCTACTTTGATTTCATATAGTTCGTTATGGATATCTAATTTCAACCTCTGGTTTTAGTTAATATGTATTGTTCTGTACTCTCTTTGTATTTCCAAGATTGCCTATTAAGGAGAAGGGATACATTAACTATATCTACTAACTAATTAACTATAACTATTTTCCCAAAGCAGAACATTTTAACATAACGCTGATTGCTTTACATTTACCAACTTTGCAAAGTAAGAGGTACAAATCTATTAGATAACAAAAGATATAAATAGACAGACAGAACGAAACATTTACCGGGCTTGTCGGTGAACAGCTTTTTTGAAGTTGGTGATCAGCAGACTGTATAGTTGCATTATCATAATTCTTGACTAATTTCTAGGCAAAACGGGGCTTTGCAGAAATATTTATCCAAAGCATCTATCTGCGTGTCAAAATTGAACTTTCTAATACGCTTTTATGCACTGTACGTTTGATACATGTTATTGCCAACCCTTTGCTATGTAATGGGTTTGAAGATAAGTTGAAAGACCTTTTAGAATTGTTTGGTTATACTATAGCTACAGATTTTAAAGCTATACATGCTTCAAATCTGTTTGCATATTTAACTAACAATACAGTTTTTAGATTATTACATTACCAACTTTCGACAGCTATTCATCGTTCTTTTAGGTGTCGTATGCGTATTGTCATCAGAGTTTCAAGGGTACTCTCGCGTTATATTTCTGCCTATTGTACTTGATTTCTTGTTTTATAATACGACTGGGTCCTTTATCGTGGTACAATATAGTAGATCACCAGTTATCATATCATTACATATTATTATTTCAATAGCCCAACAGTGCCAAAGCAATAAACTTAACCATTAATAAGTTTACATAGCCATTGGACCCGGCGCCTCCACCATTTATACAACAACAGCTTTAGTTAGGATACACTCGCTATAGTAATTTATTGAAAAGTGGTTGCATTTATTCGTTAAGTATTATTGCGCTAGGTTGCTAATCTACAGTGTGTCACCGGATAGGTGAAACGACTCTTATAAATGAAAAATAATTTTTGGTTTAAATTAGCATTTATTGTGGTTTAGCCCTGCTTATTGTTAGTTAAAGACTAATCTCTAACCTATTTGTTTTGAAAAACAAGTCGGTCTTGACAGTGAGGGTAAAACTAGTTTCGTTGCAGATGAAGTGCCCTTTCTGTTCATGATACGTCAAAATATTACTACAGAAAGTTGTTCAGAATGAAAAGCTATGGCTATATGGCCTACTTTAATAAAATCATTCAAATTAATTGTTTTTAGAGATCGTATTTTTTATTATGAATAAAACATTCCCGGCGTAATTATCGTGTAATACAATTCAGACTTCAAATTTACCAATTATTAATTAAATAATACGAATTTTAAACATTAACTTGAGCTAATGTACTAACAGTAAGCCATTCACAATAAACTAAAATGTAAAAAATTTCTATATATACAGGGTGGGGCACCACATTCTCGTCGGTTTGTATACGAGAAACGGTGAAGTATTTTAAAAATCTTTTTACTAAAGGTTATGTAGGTTCATTAGGAGCACATTTTAAAATTATTTGGAAATATACAGG
>ML217188.1:3618-33240 GCA_004785975.1 Popillia japonica
AGCAATTTAGATAATGTTCAAATTGCTAAATCAATGGGAATTTCGAAGCAACGGCTGGGAATCAGGTGTTCAAAGATCTGCTGTGAAAACTGCAATGTGAAGCATATTTACAAGATAAATCCATGTAAGAGTGACCAACTTTTAAGTTTTTCAGAGGAAGACTTCTCGAAAATGCGTCAATTGAAAATACGACAACGCAGTTAAAGTCTTAGAACTTCCTTTAGGAGCAAGAGACCCAATTCGACCTAATTAGGTGAAGACGAGCTTGTTCCAAATAGATCACACCCAACCCCTTTAATCAAACATTTAGACAAATTTGGAACGAACGCAAATGGCGAGAATTTATGTTCATTAACTCCTTTGCACCACCCCAAAGCATGGAAAAATCAGGAAGTTGGAGCAATTTAGATCTTTCGAAGACGCCAATCTCTGTTTGTTCTAAACGAACCCACAAAGGCGAGAATTTGTGTTCCTCAACTCGTTTCCACCACCCCAAAGCATCAAGCAGACTTCTTCAGCAATTAGAATCCTTTCTCAGCAACTGGGATCTGATATAAGGCTCCAGAATTAGGAAGTGGGAGCAATTTAGGCCATTCAAAGAAGTGTTTCACCACCTGGATGGAATGTGGGAATAGTTTTAATATTAACATCGATAAAATCCGAAAAGACCTGTATATCGACCTGATATTCGTACAGATATAGACTCTAATTAAAAAAAAACAAACAAACATTTAGGACGTGAATCTTTTTATCAATTAGCCGGCGTTAAAACAGAAACCAGTATAAAATGATGCCGGCCCGTACACAAAAGCCTTTTACCATTATCGTTCCACTAATAATACCGCGGACAACATTTTCGTACGTTTGCGTTAGCCGTAAGAATACATACATAGAGGTAGTTTGTTATATATCAATAACGGCTATTGTCTCTAAAATGCTTTATGTAGCAACTCTTTTATCAGCACGCATGTTTTATTTAGTGTTTACCTTGCTGACAGCTTTGTCGTGAAATAATAATTCTTTTCACAGCTCTACTATATCGATACTTTCAAAGTTTACGCCAGGCAGATCCACAAAGGGAAGTTGACATAACGTCCACTAGATTAATTACCGTTTTATTATTAATAAATCATCTAGATCAGAATTAAATTGTAATCAATTAGATATATTAATCAATTAAAAAGGACTCACCATTATCGGAGTAATCCAAATCTGACGCCAATCTGTAACAAAAAAAGACTATGCGTTAACTTATTTTATTCGAAATGGTGAAAAATCGAATGAAGGTCTTACCTAGAATGGTCTTCCTCCCTCCCCGATCCAGTCGGAAGCAATTCGAAAAATTTGGGTCTTTTTCTGAAAAAAAAAAGAAAATAATTTGATTTTCTCTTTTTAAGACGAATTGGACCAAATATTTGGAAACAATTTTTAACGATACAAAAGTGAAATTAAATTTCTCCACCGACACAGCCGTCCTCCTAGATTTACCCTACATGCTAAGGATGTCGAATCTATTGGCAACCAGCAATAAAACGAGCTTAGGTACGTATACGAAATTGTTTTAATTAATCCGAGTTATAGACTTCAAACTTGCCATTTCAGGACGATTCATATGGTGGAATATATTTTCGAAGCTGGCCCCCCTTACCCTGACGAAGTTTCGTATACTTGCGTTCGACTTCTCGCAGCAGTTATTCGGATTACAAGCGGAAATACCGAGATGGAAAAAATGCACAAACAACGTTAACTTGAACTTCGGACTCGCGTTGAGTTTTCAGTATATCCGCTCCAATTTTGATGTTAATCACAAAAATAAGGTAAAACGGGAGTTAAAGTCCATACTGAAGTTTCGTAATAGTAAATTGAACGCTTGAAAAGCTTTAAATACGTCCTGTCTTAAAGCTTTCCTTTAATGATATAATTCTACTGTTGAGCGTTTAGTGGGTGCGCTTTGTGTGGAAATTTCAGTTTCAGTTGCGTATAAATTATTTAAATTTAAAGTGTAAAAGAGTGTACACGTATACATAGTATAATAATTTCTCTAATGTAGGCGTTGGAAATGCTGGAGGACATAAAATATGCTTTTAAAATAGCTGTCGAGGACCTTAACTGGATGGACCATGCCACCCGTGAAAAAACCCTAACCAAATTATATGCAATACGGAGTTTCGTCGGATACCCAGGATGGATTATGGAGAAAAACCAACTCGATAAATATTACAGAAAAGTACGAATTAAAGGGCGTATCAGACGGGGAATTTTACAAAAATTTTTTCAGGTTAACATAATAGATTACGACTACTTCACTTCGTTTCTTAATTTAGCCCATTCATCGATTAGAAAGAAATTGGAGGCTCTACGCAAGGAACCGGACAAGAACGGGTAAGATGTGCAGAGAATTAAACGCACAGAACTGCGGTGTAATACAGCATCGTTTCAGATGGATTTCACCGGCCACAACTGTAAACGCATTCTATTCAGCGACGCTGAATTCCGTCAGTGAGTTCTCCTCCTCCCCCCATCACGCCACCTCTTCCTTTTTTTACGTTAGCCATAAAATGTAAAATAAATCTGTTTTCAGCTTTTCCGGCGGGTATACTAAAACCTCCATTTTATGATAATGGAATACCGTAAGTAAATTATCAAACTATTTTATTTAATGCCGCAGAATACATTGTGTACATATTTTCCCCCACTTTTATTTTAGGGCATTGGATTACGCCTCAATTGGGGCGATTATGGGGCACGAGATCACTCACGGTTTCGATGATCAAGGTATGTATATAGGTTAGATATTTCCATCTAGGGGGCTCGATTTAACTAACACACGTCGATTTAACGTCTTATTTTGGTCATTTCTCCTCTACGCACGCTACGGTAAGATTTATTAATTCTTTTTTTATTATTACACATATGCACCTCCCGTATGTGTAATCATAAAAGGATAATTGTCAATCCATTAGCAGCATGGTAGGCAACCAGTTGTGCATCAAAAACAACCACCTCATGTCTAGTAGTGCCCGGTTAGTAGCGCGCGAAAAAGAAGCGGTTATCAGTGCACAATAAAAAACCATAACATTAAAATCAGATTATAATATCCTTTAGCGCTTAAATTCAATAGTTTTCTAATACACGAATTGCATGTATGTATGTCAAAAAAAAGTTTAGTTGGTAAATCCGTTAAACTAAGACACGCGTGGTTCTCATACGTCAACCCATGAGTGTATGACTGGTTGCCTTCTATTCTGCCAATGCATTGACAACTATTTTTTTTAATGTTACACATAGGGGGTGTGTGTAACAATAAAAAAAGAACCCGGTATAATATATTACGTCAAAATTACGTCAGAATTAGGTCATTATTTGGAGAGAAATGTTACCGAAACACGTCGTGTATTACGGAGATAATTTTTGACGCTGTACATGTCTGTGTTTACAAAATTTTCTAGGACGTCGGTATGACGAAAACGGAAATCTGAGGCAATGGTGGTCGGCCGCAACGCTGAAACACTACCAGGCTAAGGTCCAGTGTATAATCAACCAATATAATAATTACTGGATGCCGGACTTGGGTCCAATGTTTACGGTAAGTTTAATGAACAGATTAAATTACCATAGGGCTGCAAAACTTTTCAGTAGATCGCGATCGGTGGATTCGACGACGTTTCGAAACAATTATATTATTCTACAAAAAAAAAGGATGTTTAATTTTTATCTCGATGTCTAGGTGGATGGCTTCAACACGCAAGGGGAGAATATTGCCGATAATGGTGGCTTGAGAGCGGCATACGAGGGTTACAAACATCGAAAACTAAAATCTGCGATCATGGATCAACGTCTACCGGGATTATTAGACATCACTACTGATCAACTGTTCTTTCTGGGCTTTGCACAGGTTTACCTTTTTCTTATACGTTATGTAGGGCAATTTGTTTGAAAACCAGTAACCGTATAATGCTGTTGTACAAGTTGAATTCTCCCGGAGAAGATTAATTAGAACGTTGAAACTGAATTACATTGCGTGTGTACACATTTTCTACATTTTTTCCCCGTTCTTTTTTCGTTCCTTTTTAATTTTACTGCGAGATGAAAATCTTAATCCAAATCTATTTAAGCTTAAATTTAAACTGTTACTATTACAGATCTGGTGCGGGAATACGACGTTGGGGGCCCTTAAAAATAAGCTTGTGGATGGTGCCCATAGTCCGAATCGGATACGCGTAATTGGTACGTTATCGAACATGAAAGATTTTTCGGAAGCTTGGAAATGTCCAGAAGATACGCCTATGAATCCTAAAACGAAATGCCTATTGTGGTGAATCAGATCTCCGGCCCGGAATAACGCGATTTGCATGGTATACCAAAGAAGACCCCCCTGTATAAAGATGTGACTAATAAATTGAATTTATTACGAAGATGCATTTTATTATCCATTAAATAATAATTCAAGGAAGTATTTTTAGATCGATTCACCTTAGACATTATTGCTAGAAAACCAGAGACTATTTTTCAATACATTTAGCGTGCTAGCCGGTCATAAAGCTATTCTTTTATCCCATACTCCTTATTGATTGTTATTCGCCTTTATTCCGAAACTAACAAAAGAAGAGCCATTTAATAAATTAATTACAACGAGCAATACAAAATTTATGAAATTTACATTTAGAAAATGATAATGAAGTATTATTTATCTTCAGCCGTGTTCATTACATAGTACCACCCCCCTTGGAGCAATTAATAAATTCGAAAACGTTATATATTACTTCAATTTCCATCATAATTAAATCGCATTCCTAACTCGTTTAGTGTGGGTGTTACAATTTTAACCCCGGTCGTGGAAGCCTTCATACTAATCTTCTGAACGTATCTGCTTGATGCCCAGTAGAGTTTCCATTAAAGAAAAAAGAGGAAAACAAAAGATCTCTTCACCTCCCCCTCTATCCTTCCTCTCGCACCCCTCAGCCCACGACATCTTCATAGAATCCTTTCGAGTTATAGCTACCATAGATGAAGGTCTTCATACGATCCGTCTTCTGTTATAATTTTTTAATTTCGCTAATTTTGCCAATCACCTCCAAAATTCTGAACCACCGCTCTCCCTTCCCGCCCTTCCTCCCAGCCCTAGACATCTTCGTAGAATCGTTTGAAGCTGGACACGAAATTCTACACCAGCCCTCTCTTCCTCTCACCCACCCCTCTTTTCATGTAATGTAAAGATTTGCATAATTGAAAACTTAAACCCAAGACATTGCTTTGATTAGATCGCAAAATGAGAGAAACTGGACAATCATTGCTCGTTTCCCTCAATAAATATTGTAGTCCCCAATCATTTTCATCAAAGATTGTTGCGATTCCAACCATATGATTCGTAGGGTTGGTTCAGAATCTGAATTCCGAATAGAGGAAGTCCAAATAAATCTTGGGCTACGCAAGATATGATTGGATATTTAGATATTAACCTTGAAGAGGCTGGATTAGCTCGCGTCAGGATGCAGATCTCCAACGAGAAGGTTCAAACGTCAATTTTATTTAGAAAGACTTGAAAAAGCAAATTTCATAAAAGATTTCTTAAATTCCTACTATATGCTTGATTGGGTTGGTAGAGAATCTGAATTTTGAATAGGGAAGGTCCAAATAATCTTGGATTAGACTAGATTTAGAGCAATATTAGTATGATTGGTGGTGGTTACATAACAATTATTGAAGCCCCAACTAGATTTCATCAAAGATTTCCTGGATTCCAACCACACCCTTGCTTAAGTTTGTTTAGAATGCCAGTTCTGAATAGGGAAGGTGGGATTAGTAGGCGTTACATACCGATTATTGAAGCCCTAAACAGATTTCATAAAAAATTTCTTAGATTCCAGTCATATGTTTGATTGGGTTGGTACAGAATCTGAATTTTGAATAGGGAAGGTCCAGATAATCTTGGATTAGACTAGATTGAGAGCAATAATAGTATGATTGGTGGTGGTTACATAACAATTATCGAAGCCCCAACTAGATTTCATCAATTTCCTGGATTCCTACCACACCCTTGCTTGAATTGGTTTAGAATGCGAGTTCTGAATAGGGAACGTCATGATATTCTTGGACTAAACTCCATTGAGAGCAATATTAGTATGATTAGTGGGTGTTACATAACGAGTATTGAAGCCCTAAACAGATTTCATGGATTCCAACCATATGCTTGGTTGGTGGAGATAATCTTAATGGTGCAAACATTTTTGCGAACAAATATAGTTCTAAGCTAGTATTTTTTAAAGAAAAGGCAATCAATCTAACAGCCATTATTTACAATTCTGTTCTAAATTTAGGAGCGTGATGCTTTAAAAAGAACATAAACAAAATATGCGTGACTGCATGTACGAGACAAGGTAATGCAAATAAAATCAATAGCTTCTATTTATAATACAGATTATTTATATTGTTGCGGCCGAATTAAATATAACCGATCTAATTGGACTAAAAGCTCCAAACGATTTTTTTTTCCGAAAAATAGAATCAAAAAAGAATAAATTCTAAAAGTAGGAAAAATTTCGCTCGCGATATCATTTCACGTCCATCAAATTAACCGAAACAGGATCGTAATAATTAACAATCCTATTTAGTCCGGACGGATTAAAAAAAGAATAGCTAACGACAAAAACTTGTTAGCTATTTGGCATCTTTTAAACTGAGCGCACGCGATAGACTTGCGCATATCGGGCGCAGACTGTGTTAAAGTTTGAAACGGCGGAAGTTGGTGACAGTTGGTATCTTCGGCATGGACGTCTTTAAATCAGAGCGTCCAGCTCCCATTGTCTTATTTTGAACGTTAATAAGTTTATGTTGTCAATTTAATAGACAGGTAAGTCTAGGCGAACTTGCACTGTAGATTGGTTTGGATTTTTTTTTAAATTAATACAGGCACGATTTTAGTTTAATTTAGTTTGATTTAATTTAAAATCTGCAATGCAAAATTATTGAAGAAGGTTCTTGTAATCCAGACGAAACGTCGCAGGATTTTGTGCAGTAGATATCGATCTGGATTTGTATTGAAAATAAATTACCCGCGGAATTGTTTCTTCTTCAATAATACATCTATTACACACCTGAACAAAAGAAAGTACGCAGGCTTGACGTACCACCAGGCCTTCATTATCTAATGTATCCTTAACGATTCTAATAGAAAAAAGGAAGACGTGCATAATGGGGAAATCAATGCATTACATGAAGTTATACATTATATACATATATATAGCACAGCTTATATATATGTATATACACCCGTATATTTAGTTTGAGTTTATGTCGCAGGTATTTGAATTAAGGAGCATCGTGTCGTGGTACGACTAGGAGACCACGCAAATATTACATCGTGATTGTAGTATGATATATTGTTAGTATAATCGGCCTAAATTCCCAAACTGTTGCAGAACTTCGTCCCCTTTCCGCTCTTTTCTCTCGTCCTATTACACAATGAACTATTTAGCAATTATTTACTGAATGCATTTTAATGTAATTACGCGAATGCCTTTCATATTATTATGGCAACTTTATGCGGATTCCCAATTTTTTTCTTTGGCTAATTTCGCTAAATTTAACCGTTTAGTTTGAGAGTTTTAATTTTCACCCCGGCCGTGGAAGCCTTCAAACCAAACTCCTGAACGTACTTTAGCGCTACAACAGTTGAAGGTCTTCATACGATAAGTCTTCTGCTACAATTTTTTTAATTTCTCGAATTTTATTGCAAGTCGATTCTTGCTCCAAAATATCATCACCAGGAAGCTCATCTTCCATAACAAAAAAAGAATATAAACTATCACTCCAAAATCCCTCTCTCTCTCTCTCTCCGCCCTTCCATCCACCCCATAGACTCGTTTAAAACATCAAACACCGATTGGACTGGGAGTAGGTCACTCCGCAGAGCGCTGCCACAGTTCAAGGTCTTCATACGACGCTAAATTCTCGTAGCTTTTCGATTTTAAAAAATATACAAGACCAATTGCTTATATTACTCCCCCAAAATCCTAAACGAGCCCCCTTCTCCTTCGCTCCCACCCCTCTCATGACATTTTAATGGAATCTTTCAAAAATTAAGCTTTAGATAATTCAAAACCTAAACGGGAGACGTTAATTTGATTGGATCACAGATTCGGAGAAGGTGGTCAATGATTCCTCGTTGTGCTCGATAAATATTGAAGTCCCWCCTAGATTTCTTCAAAGATTCCCATATGATTGGTTGGGTTCTCTCTACACTAGCACTAAACACCAATTGGGTGGTGATTAAATCACCCAAGCCAGTACTAGACCAATTAAAGCTCATCTTCCATAAGAAAAAATTGAATATAAACGACCGATTTCTAACACTACCACTCCAAAATCCCTCTCTCTCTCTCCGCCCTTCCCTCCATCCCATAGACTCGTTTGAAACTGCGCCTTTGAATAATTCAGACTTTAAAAGAAGATATAGCTTCAATTTAATGTTCGGATTGCTAGATCGAAATATAAAACATCAAACACCGATTGGATTGGGAGTAGGTCACTTCGAGCAGCGCTACCACAGTTCAAGGTCTTCATACGACGCTAAATTCTCGTAGCTTTTGGATTTTAAAAAATATACAAGACCAATTGTTAATACTACTCCCCCAAAATCCTAAACGAGCCCCGTTCTCCTTCTCTCCCACCCCTCTCATGACATTTTAATGGAATCTTTCAAAAATTCTCTCTACACTAGCACTAAACACCAATTGGGAGGTGATTAAATCACCCAAGCCTGTACTAGAACAATTGAAGGTCTTTATAGGACACGTCTTCTGCTAGATTTAAGCTAGTCTTCTTGAAAAACATATTGGTAGAATAGCTGGTCTTCAAAATCTTGCCTCCACGAAGACCTAATTAGTGGAAACAACTCATGGAGACCGTATAAAGCCTGGCTTTCCTCCCCCTCATCTAATAATAATAAAGATTCCACGCCTACCCCAACGTACTCAATCTTGCAAATCCGTTCCAGCTATCGCAGAGCAAACAATTCCGAAAAAATAAATTATAACACATGTCTTTAAAATATAATTAATCATCGTATAGCATGGACAGAGTCCGTGAATTTATACAATAGCTGTCATTGTTCGCTACCATTATAATATGGGTGATTAACTACTATACGCTACTTGACGTGTGAAATTTAACAGTGTAAATGACACATTAATTATTTTATATTATGATTTTCTTCGTACGTAGAGGCCCTCTCCGTATTTGTAAATCAATACTGTAGCCGCGTATAAGGTATGCAGTGCCCGATACAAAAATGAAACAACTTCTTCACTTGTAAAAGTTCGATCCTTTTCAATCCATTGCATCTACAACGTACTTCGGTGCAAGTCCTCTTAAAATGGGAAAATTTTAAAGTAGAGAATTGTTAGAAGGAAATATTTTATTGCGAAAAGTACTTAGTGATGGAAAAGAAACAAATTCGCAGAAAGTTTATTTTATTAAAAAAAAACACAATACCTTATTTAAGCACGATCTCCTCTGATGTATTTTCTTCTTGAATAAAACAATAGAAGAAAAACAATGTAATAAATGACGGCCACTACTTTTTCCTCTCATTTTACACTACATACATTGACTTTTAAATCAAGCGATTTTTTTACTGTGTCCAGCCTCCGTGTTACGTGGATGTAATGGAATTTTATGTGGATGATATGTTATATATTGGCCTTCTCGTTGGCCAAGCTATAATTTATTATTACACCCCTATGTCGGATATTCAACATCAGACGCTGACACAAATTAATTGTTGTTCCTTTTTTTTTCTAGCTTCGCCCAAAAAAAAAACTGCATTAAATAATAACGCGCGCACCGCAGCGTATCTCTATATTGTTTTTTTCACCGTACCAAAATGGACCAGCCGCAGGTTGATAAACGCATGGAATTTCTCGGTACCTTCGTGCAAAAAATATTGAAATTAAAACCGGAAAAATGGTCGAGAATGATGACGATTGAGGACCATAAAGCCGTCGTGATGAAATTCCTAGAGCGGACCTTCCCCAATCTATTAATAATAATATTAACGCCGTCCGCCCAATTGCAGGCCAGTAATTGCTTCCCCGTTGCTTTGAAGACGAAAGGTATGTGTGTTATATGATGGGAGCTCGCGAAAGTAGAATTTTCGGTTTTTATTCCCGCAAAAAAAAATCGAGATGACGTCGTATTGACGTCAAAATGACGTCAAATTGACGTCAAAGTGACGTATAAAGTGACCAATTTAGTTATTATGACGAGGACAACGAATAATTACCGAAAAAAATGACGTTAGATTGTTCTCTGGGTTCTATTCGCCTTAAGCAATCAATACGACGTCAAATTGACGTCAAAGTGACGTATAAAGTGACCAATTTAGTTATTATGACGAGGACGACGAATAATTACCGAAAAAAATGACGTCAGATTGTTCTCTGAGTTCTATTTTTGCCGTAAGACTTCCCTGTATATATTATATACGCATATAACGAAGCGACGACTGTTTCGGTTATCACTCATAATTATATTGTTCAAAATATAGCGATATATTTCGTGAAGCGTGCGCCTCTAGCGGTGAGCAAGGGCGTTCCTTCGGAAACTCTAATACAAGGAGATTTATCCTGCAAAATAATTGATCAATTAGCTTCCCTAGTCGAAGAGGTAAATTTAAGAAGATAAATGAATTCCAACTTTTACTCCCGAAAAATAGGTTTTAGTGCCTCTTCTCTCAAATTCCACAAATCATGATAGATGGCCGTCTGTAATAGCTAAAGATGTTCAGAAGCACGTTCATAGTTTAAAAAGTACGGTATATCAAGTGAAAGGACAAGTTAACGGGCAAACAGTACTGCCGATGCCGGTCGGCGTTGAGAAGGTGCAGGAGGTCGAGCAGATTTTGATCGAAAGCAACGGCGAAATATGCGATCTGTATTTAAAGAGCGCAATCGAAGGTGTCGTCATCAAATGGGCGACGCAAGTTAATGATGTATTGGCAAACGATTCCTCGGAAAGTTCTAACGTGACGCACGCCATACCATCGATGGGTAAGCCCAAACCTTCATTAAATTTATCGCATTTTTTTTTATTTTTTGGGGCCAGAATTGCAGTTCTGGAATCAGCGGTTGAAAAACCTCCAATTTATTTACGAACAACTGAAAGAGCCGCGAGTAAAAAGCATGGCTGTCATTTTGGAGAAAACCAACAGCGCCTATTACTCGTGTTTCAAAAATTTGTTCAAAAACGTCGTTATGGGTTTGGCCGAGGCCAAGGATATCTGTCTGTATCTAAAGCCTCTAAAGAGGCATATAGACGGTTTGCAGGAAACGGATTTTAGCGAGAACACCCAACTATTCGCGCCATTAATCCATATTGTCTGCCTAATTTGGTCCAACTCCAAATATTACGATCAAGTCAAAATTATAGTCCTCCTCAAGCAGATTTGCAACCTCCTTATACAAGAAGTAATTCTATCTTTTAAAATAGAATAAATTGACGATATCTTATTTTCAAGGCTAAAAAATTCCTGGATCCATCCACTTTATTCCACAGCGATACCGACGAGGCGATGCAACGCGTCGGCATCTCGATAAAAAACATGCGACGTTTCCACGCCCTCTTCACGGAATATAAAGACAATTTACACAAATTCTACATTGATAGGGAGCCGGAATTGTGGACGTTCCACCCGAACACGGTTTTCGAGAGATTTTTCGCCTTCCTCGATAGGTTACAAACCATCCAGTGGTTCTTTAATACCATATTAGAATTTAGCAAGCTGGAGAAGGTCGAGATCGGCGGGCTAAAGGGGCGAATACTCAGTTCGAAAGTCGTGAACGTTTTCGGCGAGTTCCAAACGTGTTTTTCAGTATTTTCAGGTAAATCCTACGACGTCCTCGAACCTGATGACGACTCCTTCATAACCGATTTTGAACATTTTAAAAGTAAGATATTCGAGATGGATTTAAAGCTGGCCGCGATCTTCTGCCAAGCTTTTGAGGACTGTAACAACCTGGAGAGCATATTTAAGGTGTGATCCAAGCTTGGAGGGATTATTTATGTGATCCAATTTTATTATTCTAGCTGATTAATATTGTTGGGTCTGTCCTATATCGGCCGATGATCAAGAAGGAGTTTACAAACAGATATACGAGGATTTTAAGGATGTTAGAGGACGAGATAACTACAGCTGAGGTATGTTGAGGGGTCCCCAAACTGTCTGATCCTAATCGGATAGTTTTTCAGCTACTGTTCGAGGAGCAGCTCATCCACAAAGAAAAATATGGGCAATTTGTGGTCGATAAGTACATGCCCCCGGTGGCTGGGGCCCTACGTTGGACCTTCAATTTGTACGAGAGGATACGAGCATCAGTCGACCAGTTCAAATCCCTTCAAGATCCGTAAATAATCCTGGAATTAGATCGGGGCGTAAAAGACTTTTTCATAAGTAAATACTTTCTAGAATCACAAACAGCCCAGAAGCTTTGGAGATAATAAAGAAATTCGAAATTGTTAGCGACAAACTGTACGAATTTGACAAGCAATTATTTGCGGAATGGTCGGACAGCATTCCTGGCCAAATTGAAGCGAATCTAAAGCAATGCCTGCTAAGGAGGCATGTGAAAACAAAGGAACTTTATTTAAATTTCAATCCTGAGGTAAACACAGTCTATTTCCGTTTCTTATTAGCGCGACGCCATTTCTCTTCAATTTAAATTATTTATAGTTGTCGGCGATCTTACGCGAGGTGCATTATCTAAAGCAAATAGACCGGGGCGATGAGATACCGGAGGTCGCTTTAAAAATGGCCGAGAGGAACGAGACCTTCAGAAAATACATCGAAAATTTAAATTCGACGATAATGTGGTACAATAAAATTAGACGCACTAGTAAGGATGTTGAATTCCAATTAATCGAATTAGAAATTGAGGAGATCGATAAGCTCGTACAGCAGGGGCAGACAACTTTGTGCTGGAACTCTGATGGTAAATTAAAAAAAAATGAATCAAAGATTATTACGATAATTCGTTGAAATCCTATTTAGATCTTTGGGAGTACATGATCAAACTGCACGATCTAGTTGGGAATTTGCAAGGACACCTGCAGAAAAGCCAGGAGAACCTCCTCGAAATCCGCAACAGCTTAATCCCCTTCGCTAGGCAGCCCCTATTCGAACGAAAAGACGGCAAAAAGGATACAGTCTTATCCATAGACGAAAGGGAGGATAAGATCGCGAAGAGATACGCTGAAATAGAGGAAACCACTGATAAGATCAGAGTCCTCCTCAATCACAACATGGATCTGTTTGGGATGACCGACAAACAAGACAGCCCCAACTGGATAAAATACGTGGACTTCGTCGATAAAACCGTCATGAGTTATTTGTACCAAACCGTAGGATGCAGCTTGAGTTACCTGAACGAGCACATGGATAGCACCAACAATTTAGCCCCACTATTCGAATCCCAACTAATCCTCCAAGACCCGGACATCGTCTTCGTCCCATCCCTCGAGCCCACAGCTCCTAACGGATTCCGCTCCCTAATCTGCACCCTAATCGATGACATCGTCCAAATCGCCGCAATCGTCCCAAGATTCTCAATCGTCATCCAACAATCCTATAAAGAGGAAATCGAAACCAACTCGGAAATCGTCGAAATGAAAGAAGATATTTTAGATCACGTTAGCAAAGTCATCCAAGAGGCCTTCGAATATTGCGACAACTACCAAACATATTCCTATTTATGGTTGGATGATAGAGACGAATATCTGAAACAATTCCTAACGTACGGGAGACAATTAAGTTTGGACGAAATCGAATTGTTGATTTTGAACGACCCCCACGCCCCTCAACCAACCTCCCCGAAGATGGAAGCGTTTCGCGAGGAAATCGACAAGTTCGAGAATCTTTACGCCGAAATCGAGAGCGAGGAAACCGAAAAGGTGTTCAATTCCTGGTTCAAAGTCGATAGCACCCCTTTCAAGCAAGCCCTCCTGAACACCGTGCGAAAATGGGGGAATATGTTCAAGCAGCATTTAGTCGATGTAGTAACGAATAGCTTGTGCGATCTTGGCCAATTTATCAGATCTGCGGATGAAGGCCTGCAACAAACTGTGGTTGAAGGGGATTATGCAGCTTTAGTAAACGTGATGGGTTATTTGTATCATGTTAAGGAGAGGCAAGCTACTACTGATGAGATGTTTGGGCCGTTACGCGAGACGATAGAGCTCCTCACTTTTTACGATCAAGATATACCTGAGGAAGTCAACGTGTGGTTGCAGGAGTTGCCGGAGCAATGGAATAATACTAAGAAGATCGCTATCACTGTCAAGCAACAAGTTGCTCCGCTACAAGCGGCTGAAGTCACGTTTATCCGGAAAAAAATTACGAATTTCGATAATAAGGTCTCACATTATCGAGAGGTCTTCAAACGGTACTCATTTTATAAATATGATTGCAACGACCCATATGGCTTAGTCGATAAGATCAATAAAGACCTATTGCGGTTAGAAAAGGAGATGCAGGATATCCAAGCTTCAGGATCCTTATTCGAAGTGACAGTCCCAGATTTTAAACTCCTGAAGCAATCTCGAAAGGAGCTAAAATTATTAAAAGTATCAGTTCGATCTTAATTTTTCAATTATCGATCAAAATTATTTCCTTTTAGCAATTATGGGATTACATCTACATCGTGCATACTTGCGTCGATGATTGGAAAACCACGGAATGGAGGAAAATCGATGTTGAGAACATGGATATTGAATGCAAAAAGTTCGCTAAAGAAATCAGAATGTTGGACAAGGAAATGAGATCTTGGGACACATATTTGGGACTTGAAGCGACTGTGAAAAACACTTTAACCTCTCTTAAAGCTGTGGGTGAATTGCAAAACCCAGCTATAAGGGAGAGGCATTGGGACCAACTCATGAAATCGACTAAGGTATATTCACGACCAACTTATTTATCTTGTAAATATCTCTTTTTTATCGATTCTTTTTGTACATATAGTTTCTACAGTTCTCTTTCATTGTACATAGCATTTTACTATTTACGCAATCTGTTCCAGAACTTAGCAGCTCTGCCACGTGAATTGACGGTAAGTAAACAGAGTCATACAGAACAACCACAACCCAGATCACATATATACACCAATCACACAAAGATCAGATTTACTTATTCGTAAATGCGAGGTGGTATCGAAATTTGACCTCCAAACTTGTCCTCATACTTAACGACGTAAAAATGACGTAATTTTGACGTAATTCTGACGTAATTCTGACGTCATTTAGACGTCATTTTGTCGTCATTTTGACGTCATTCTCTATTTTAAAAAAAGAAAATGGAGTAAACACGTTTTGACGTTACCTCGCACATATTAACATAAATTTCGTAGTCACTTGTCCCAGTCACCGGTAAGTAGTTTTGAACTAGATCACCAAAAAAAATTTACGCCTGGAGCACGCTTCTAAAGCTCGCCGATAATCGCAAATAAGCAAAATTAGGTTACGGCATTTTTTGAACGCAATCCCCCCAGACTGATGTGGCTCAATTTTAGACGAAAATCGTCATGGATTACAACACCACCCTAGCAGAATTGTTAGAACTAAACCTCCACGAGTGCGAGGACGAAGTGAAGAACATAGTAGATAAAGCCGTTAAAGAGATGTCTATGGAGAAGACCTTAAGGGATCTGCACACGACCTGGTCGGCTATGAATTTCGAGCAGGAAATCCATCCGCGTACCGGATGTAAATTGTTGAGGGCCAGCGAGGAATTGATCGAAACCCTGGAAGATAACCAAGTCCAATTGCAGAATTTAATAACTTCGAAATTTATAGCGCATTTTTTAGAGGAAGTGTCATGTTGGCAGCAAAAATTGGGCCTGGCCGATTCCGTGATAACAGTTTGGTTTGAAGTCCAAAGAACGTGGACGCATTTGGAATCCATATTTATGAGTTCTGAGGATATCAGGAAGCAACTACCCAAAGATTCGGAAAGATTCGTCGAAATCGACGGGGACTTCAAAGTTTTAATGGAAGATATGGCGAAAGTCCCTAATGTTGTCGAAGCTACTAATAGACCCGGCTTGTTGAGTACTCTAGAGGAATTGCAGGCGAAATTAGTGTTGTGCGAGAAGGCGTTGGCCGTTTATCTCGAAACCAAACGATTAGCTTTTCCGCGATTTTATTTCGTGTCATCAGCTGATTTGCTCGATATTTTATCCAATGGAAATCAACCGGAATTGGTTGGAAAGCATCTGACGAAATTATTCGATTCGATTGCTAAATTGAAGCTAGAGAATCATGATGGAGCAATCGATATAATGGGGATGTTTGCTAAAGATGGGGAATACGTCGACTTTGATTCGTGCAGGAGCTGTGATGGGCCTGTAAGCTCAAAATTGGGTTACGGTTAAATATTAGATTGAGGAAATTCTTTTTTCAGGTGGAAGTTTGGTTAAACAGAGTTCAAGACGCTATGCGGAGCACAATTCGCAAGGGAATTGGGGAAGGTGTAGTCTCATACGAGGAGAAACCACGTGATCATTGGCTGTTCGATTTCCCAGCGCAAATATCGTTGTGCGGCACTCAAATCTGGTGGACCACAGAAGTGAATATCGCTTTCGCGCGGTTGGAGGAGGGATACGACAACGCTATCAGAGATTATTATAAGAAACAAGTATCGCAATTGAGCACCTTAATCACCTTATTAATTGGAGATTTGAGCAAACAAGACAGGCAGAAGATCATGACAATTTGCACCATCGACGTGCACTCTAGAGATGTCGTCAGCAAATTAATCCAGATGAAGATCGATAGCGGTTTGGCCTTCCAATGGGTGTCCCAACTGAGGCACAGGTGGTGCGAGAAGGCCAACCATTGTTTCGCCAATATATGCGACGCTGAGTTCACGTATAGTTACGAATATTTGGGGAACACCCCCAGATTGGTGATCACACCCTTAACTGATCGGTGCTACATAACATTAACTCAAGTAAGTCTTGAGATTATTCAAACTAGATAAGAAAATAATTCCGATTCAATTTCCAGTCTTTGCATTTAGTTATGGGGGGCGGCCCAGCCGGTCCTGCAGGCACGGGCAAAACAGAAACAACCAAAGATTTAGGCCGAGCTTTAGGAATATCCGTTTACGTCTTTAACTGCTCAGAACAAATGGATTACCAATCCTGTGGGAATATTTATAAAGGTTTAGCCCAAACAGGAGCTTGGGGGTGCTTCGACGAATTTAACAGAATCTCCGTCGAAGTCCTCTCAGTCGTAGCCGTGCAGGTGAAATCAGTCCTCGACGCCATACGATACAAGAAGGATACTTTCGATTTCATGGGAGAAGTGATATGTTTGGTCCCTACGGTCGGTATTTTCATCACGATGAATCCAGGTTACGCTGGCCGTACGGAACTACCGGAGAATCTAAAAGCCCAATTCCGACCTTGCGCTATGGTGGTGCCCGATTTCGAGCTGATCTGCGAGATTATGTTGGTGGCTGAAGGTTTTCAAGAAGCCAAGATATTAGCGCGGAAATTCATCACCCTGTACACGTTATGCAAGGAATTATTATCGAAACAGGATCATTACGATTGGGGGCTGAGGGCTATAAAATCAGTACTCGTAGTGGCTGGCTCGCTGAAACGCGGAGATCCAGGGAGACCGGAGGAGGAGGTGTTAATGAGGGCGTTAAGGGATTTTAATATCCCGAAAATTGTCACCGATGATATGCCGGTCTTCATGGGGCTTATAGGTGATCTCTTCCCAGCGCTGGAAGTACCTAGGAAGCGCGACGCTGATTTTGAGCGGACAGTCAAGCAAGCGGCCATCGACCTCCTTCTCCAACCAGAGGATAACTTCATCTTGAAGGTCGTGCAGTTAGAGGAGCTGTTAGAGGTGCGCCACTCAGTGTTTATAGTGGGGAACGCTGGGACGGGGAAGACGCAAGTTTGGAAGACTCTATTTAAGACCTACCAGAATATGAAGAGGAAACCTATCTTCAACGATTTGAATCCTAAAGCTGTCACTAATGATGAGTTATTCGGGATAATTAATCCGGCTACTCGCGAGTGGAAGGATGGGTTGTTCTCGGTGATAATGCGGGATCAGGCGAATTTAGCCGGGGAACACCCGAAATGGATCGTGCTGGACGGCGATATCGATCCGATGTGGATCGAGTCCTTAAACACGGTGATGGATGATAATAAAGTTTTGACCCTGGCTAGTAATGAGAGGATCGCGTTGACGCCAACGATGAGACTACTGTTTGAGATATCAAATTTGAGGACGGCCACCCCAGCTACGGTTTCCCGAGCTGGGATCTTGTACATTAATCCGCAGGATTTAGGATGGAATCCGTAAGTTTAACTTCTTAAGGCTTACATATATATAAGTGGGATTTATTTTTATTTTTAGATACGTAACTAGTTGGATTGAGACGCGCACCAATCAGGTTGAGAAGTCGAATCTAATCATGCTTTTCGATAAATACATCCCGGTTTGTTTGGAAAACGTCAGATCGAGATTCAAGAAGATCACCCCCATCGTCGAAACGGCCCATATAGAGATGCTGTGCCACCTCCTAGATTGCCTCCTCACGAACGCGAACACCCCAGCAGATTGCCCGAAAGAGTGGTACGAATTGTATTTCGTCTTTAGCTGCGTTTGGGCGTTCGGTTCGGCTATGTTTCTGGAGCAGAATACCGATTATCGGGTCGAATTTACGAAATGGTGGACCAACGAGTTTAAGACCGTTAAATTCCCACCTGGTGGCACGGTCTTCGATTATTTCATAGACACAGAATCTAAGCAGTTCCTCCCGTGGTCGGATAGTTTAGGCAGATTCGAATTAGATCCTGATATGCCTTTACAAGTATGATTATTTAGGAGATGGTTGGTCACCCTGTATAAGCATTCAATTTAATTTATTTTAGGCTGTTTTGGTTCACACATCCGAATCAATTCGGATACGGTACTTTTTAAATTTATTAATGGAAAAGAGGCACCCGGTTATGTTAATAGGGACGGCAGGTTGTGGAAAAACAGTTCTCGTAAGCGAAAAATTAACATCGTTATCGGAAAATTATGCAGTTACGAATGTATCGTTCAATTTCTATACAACGTCTGAGATGTTGCAGAAAATCCTCGAGCGTTCACTGGAGAAGAAAGCCGGCAGGAATTACGGGCCGCCAGGAAATAAAACTTTAATTTACTTCTTGGATGACATGAATATGCCGGAAGTCGATACATACGGAACCGTTCAGCCGCATACTTTGATACGGCAGCACTTAGACTACAATCATTGGTACGACAGGAACAAGTTAACATTAAAAGACATACACAATTGCCAATACGTATCTTGTATGAATCCGACAGCCGGTAGTTTCACGATTAATCCCCGCCTGCAAAGGCACTTCTACGTATTCGCAATTAGTTTTCCCGGTAGCGAGGCATTAACAACTATTTATCATGCGATTTTGAGTCAACACCTAGCGAATGTTGAGTTGAAATTTCCACCAACCCTAATTAAATTAGCCGATAATATTGTGGCTGCCTCAATTGTACTACATCATAAGATTTCGCAGATTTTCCTGCCAACAGCCGTCAAATTCCATTATATCTTCAATTTGAGGGATATATCCAACATATTTCAGGTGAAATTATCCACCCTTATAGTTTTAAACGCAATTTTAAACATTCTATTTAGGGATTATTATTTAGCACAAACGACTGCGTGGCTGAACCGCCTGATCTAATCCGATTATGGGTCCACGAATGCCACCGCGTTTACAGCGATAAACTGACGGAAGATAAAGACATCGACGGCTTCAACAAACTCCTCCAGGATGTTTACAAGAAAAACTTCGAAGTACGCATCAACCACCCTCTTCTACACGATCCTAATCCGCACCTAACTTTCAGGACCTCGATGAGGGATACGTCTTTGAGAAGCCCAACATTTTCTGCCATTTCGCTACTGGGATTGGCGAACCCAAATATATGCCAGTCAAGAAGTGGACCCAATTGAACAAGCTCCTAAACGAAGCTATGGTTAGCTATAACGATCTGGTCGCCGCAATGAATCTGGTCCTCTTCGAAGACGCTATGATGCACATCTGCAGGTAACCTCCAACACGAGCTCAATTTTATTTATCCCCCACCCCCTCTCTTGCTTTATTAAAGAGTGAACCGCATCCTGGAATCCCCGAGAGGAAGCGCCTTATTAGTGGGGGTCGGAGGAAGCGGTAAGCAGTCGCTATCGCGGTTAGCCGCCTTCATCTCCTCGCTAGAAGTGATCCAAATTCAGCTGAAAAAAGGCTACGGCGTCTCCGATTTGAAGAAGGAGGTGTCCGGCTTGTATATGAAATCAGGATTGAAGAACGTCGGCATAATGTTCCTCATGACGGACGCGCAAGTTCCGAACGAACAATTCCTAGTTCTAATCAACGATATGCTCGCCTCGGGGGAAGTCCCCGATATGTTCTCCGACGACGAGATAGAGAATATCATTGGCGGCGTTAGGAACGAAGTGAAAGGAGCAGGTTTGCCGGATACTCGGGAGACTTGTTGGAAATTCTTTATCGATCGTGTCAGGCGCCAATTAAAAATTGTTTTATGTTTCTCACCTGTCGGATCAACGTTAAGGGTGCGCTCTAGGAAATTCCCGGCCGTTATAAACTGCACGCAAATTAATTGGTTCCATGAATGGCCCCAGGAAGCGTTAGTTTCAGTCTCGATGCGATTTTTAGAGGAATTAGAAGTCCTGCCGGTGATATTACTTTAAAAATCACACCCACACCACGATTTCATTCAATTTTTTTATTTCCAGCAAGCTGTACGCGATCAAGTCTCGCAATTCATGGCGTACGCCCATACGTCGGTGAATTCCATGTCGAAGCTTTACCTGCAGAACGAGAGGCGATACAATTACACCACCCCAAAATCCTATTTAGAACAGATTAATCTCTATTCGAAACTATTAAGGCAGAAATCGGTGGAACTAACCGGAAAAATCCAGCGTTTGGAAAACGGTCTGGATAAATTGAAGAGCACAGCCGAACAGGTAGATGAGTTAAAGGCAAAGTTAGCGATACAAGAGATCGAATTAAAGGAGAAGAACGACGCAGCAGATGCGCTTATAGAGATCGTAAAGGTCGAAACTGAAAAGGTGTGTACAGAGAAGAATACAGCCGACGAGGAAGAAAAAAAAGTAGCAATAATAGCTGAGGAAGTCACCAAGAAACAAAAGGATTGCGAAGCTGATTTGGTTAAAGCGGAACCGGCTTTAATCGCAGCTCAGGAGGCTTTAAACACCTTGAATAAAGCTAATCTAACTGAGTTAAAATCGTTCGGATCACCGCCAGGCGCCGTTACGAACGTAACAGCAGCTGTGATGGTGTTATTAGCTCCAGGTGGAAAAATACCTAAAGATCGGAGCTGGAAGGCGGCTAAAGTAGAAAATTTAGAATTTAATTAAATCTTTTTATAAAATTAATTTTTTTCGTAGATCGTTATGGCGAAAGTTGACACCTTCCTAGACGCCCTAATCAATTATGATAAAGAGAATATCCACCCTGATGTTATTAAGGCGATTGAACCTTACCTGAAGGACCCAGAATTCGATCCAGACTTCATCAGATCTAAATCTGGGGCAGCTGCTGGGCTTTGCGCTTGGGTCATCAATATAATCAAATTTTACGAAGTTTTTTGCGATGTTGAACCTAAACGGAAGGCGTTAGCTCAAGCTAACGCCGAATTGGCAGCAGCCCAAGAAAAATTAGCCTGCATCAAGAGGAAAGTTGCCGTAAGCATTCTAAGATAGGTTTTTATGATTTTGCACCATAACTAGAATCTAATTAGTCCTTAGAGGAGCAGCTAGCCAAGCTAACGGCTGATTTCGAAAAAGCCACCACAGAAAAAATGTTGTGCCAACAAGAAGCGGACGCCACCAACGCAACCATAGCTTTAGCCAACAGATTGGTGGGGGGATTAGCCAGCGAGAACGTGAGATGGGCTGCGGCCGTTAATAAGTAAATTTATTTAATCGAATTAGCACAATTTTCAAAACTATGATTCCAGCTTTATCCGGCAAGGAACTATGCTGCCTGGTGATGTCTTGCTAGTGACGGCCTTCATTTCCTACGTGGGGTGCTTCACCAAGCAATACAGACTAGATCTCTCGCACAAAATGTGGTTCCCCTTCCTCAAAAATTTAGAACCGGCGATACCCATCACGGAAAACATCGACCCCCTGACCCTCCTAACGGACGACACCCAGATCGCGAAATGGCAAAACGAAGGTTTACCAAGCGATAGGATGTCGACGGAGAACGCGACGATATTATCGAACTCGGATAGGTGGCCTCTTATGATAGATCCCCAAGTAAACACCCGAATTATCAAGATTTTTCGAGGTTTAATATAATTTTGTTTCATATTAGTTGCAAGGTGTGAAATGGATAAAGGAGAAGTACGGGGAGGAGCTCCAAGTGATCAGATTGGGCCAGAAAGGTTTCATCGACATCATCGAGAAGTCTATAACGGCTGGTGCGACAGTTCTCGTGGAAAACATCGGCGAAACAGTGGATCCAGTTCTGGATACGCTTCTAGGCAGGAATTTGATCAAGAAAGGGAAGTAAGTTGAGTCAGCTTGGATTTAATCGAATTTTATCGATAAATTTGCTAGAGCCATCAAAATCGGCGATAAAGAAATCGAATACAACCAGAATTTTCGGTTAATTCTCCATACGAAACTAGCAAATCCTCATTACAAGCCCGAGATGCAAGCCCAAACAACTCTGATTAATTTCACAGTTACGAGGGACGGGTTGGAGGACCAACTCCTAGCCGAGGTCGTCAAAGCAGAACGGCCCGATTTAGAAGAATTAAAAGTATGGTCGCACAAACATCGATTAATTAATTTAAGTCTTCGTTAATTTTCAGGCCGAATTGACGAAACAACAAAACGATTTCAAAATAATGTTGAACACGTTAGAGGATGATTTACTCTCGAGATTGTCCTCAGCTGGTGGGAACATCCTCGAGGACACCAGTTTAGTCGAAAATCTAGAAACTACGAAAAAAACAGCTGCGGAGATCGAGAAGAAGGTTGAGGAGGCTAAAATAACTTCGGTCGAGATAGATCAGGCCCGGGAACATTACAGGCCCGCAGCTGCACGAGCTAGTTTGTTGTATTTTATTCTAAACGAGCTAAATACGATAAATCCGATTTATCAATTTTCTTTAAAGGTATTTTAACTTAAAATAATAAATTTATAAAGCAACATTTAATAATAATTTCAGGCGTTTAGCGTCGTTTTCCAGAAAGCAATCGGGAAGGCTGAACCGGCAGATACAGTCCCGAGCAGAGTTAACAATTTAATCGACTGCATATCGTTCTCAGTCTTCCAATACACCTCCCGAGGTTTATTCGAATGCGACAAATTAATTTTCGTCTCGCAAATGACGTTCCAAGTATTAATCCGATTTAACACAATCGATTTCAACTAAATTTCCATTTTTAGATTTTATTAACAAGCGAAGAAATCGCCTCGGTCGACCTAGATTTCTTACTCCGTTTCCCGATCAAACCGCACGTAACCAGCCCGGTAGATTTTTTATCCAACTCGAGCTGGGGGGGTATATGCAGTCTCTCGGCGAAAGACGAATTTCGTAACCTCGATAGGGATATCGAGAGTTCGCCGAAAAGGTGGAAGAAATTAGTGGAATGCGAATGTCCCGAACGGGAAAAATTCCCTACCGAATGGAAGAATAAAACAGCTCTGCAAAGATTGTGTATGATGAGGGCGTTGAGGCCGGATCGGATGATCTACGCCGTGATGGCTTTTATCGAGGAAAAATTAGGGGCTAAATACGTGGAAAATAAAACTGTGGAATTCTCAAAATCCTACGAGGAAACCAGCCCATCCACGCCGATCTTCTTCATTCTGTCTCCGGGTGTCAACCCCTTGAAAGACGTCGAAAATCTAGGAGAAAAATTAGGGTTCACGGCAGATAAACAAAATTTCCATAACGTTTCGTTGGGGCAAGGGCAGGAGGTGGTAGCCGAAACTGCGATGGAAACTGCAGCTAAAGGAGGGCATTGGGTTATATTGCAAAATATACATCTCGTTAAAAAATGGCTGCCAGCCCTCGAGAAGAAACTGGAACAATACAGTGAGGGATCCCATCCGGATTATAGAGTTTTTATGAGCGCTGAGCCGGCTGCTTCGGCTGCAGCCCACATTATACCACAAGTAATTGACACCAATTAGGTACTGATCTGCAATTTAAAAAAATTATTTCAGGGGATACTCGAATCTTCAATTAAAATTACGAATGAGCCGCCGACAGGGATGCAGGCTAACATCCACAAAGCCCTGACCAATTTCAATCAAGAAACTTTGGAGCAATGCGGAAAAGAGGCGGAATTCAAGGTGATTCTCTTCGCCTTATGTTATTTCCACGCCGTCGTCGCCGAACGAAGGAAATTTGGACCTCAGGGCTGGAATAAGATCTACCCCTTCAACGTCGGGGACCTCACGATAAGCGTGTTCGTCTTGTTCAACTACCTAGAGAGCAATTCTAAGGTACCATGGGAGGATCTGCGCTATTTATTCGGTGAGATCATGTATGGTGGACATATCACCGATGATTGGGATAGGAAGTTGTGCATATCGTACCTCGAAGAATACCTGCAACCAGATTTGGTAAACACCAACTCGTTTTTGATTCTAATTTTGTAAATTTTGATTTGTTTAATTAGGTTGATGGCGAGCTCCAATTAGCACCGGGATTTTTAGCGCCACCCAACACAGATTACGCAGGATACCACCAATATATAGACGACGCTTTACCACCAGAATCCCCTTACCTCTACGGCCTCCACCCGAACGCCGAAATTGGTTTCTTGACTACCACGGCGGAAAACCTCTTCAGGACCGTATTCGAGATGCAACCTAGAGACGCCGGTGCCGGCGGAGGTGCGACAATATCTCGCGAGGATAAAGTCAAACAGATGATAGACGAAATGTTAGAACGATTACCGGAAGATTTCAACATGACTGAGATAATGGGAAAAGTCGAGGAGAGAACACCTTACGTGATAGTCGCGTTCCAAGAATGCGAACGTATGAATTTTTTAACTAGCGAAATAAAACGATCCCTAAGAGAGTTGGATCTCGGATTAAAGGGCGAACTAACGATAACATCGGATATGGAAGATTTGGAAAATTCGTTGTTCCTAGATCAAGTGCCGCCCACTTGGACTCAACGAGCTTATCCGTCACTTCATGGTTTAACGGGGTGGTTCGTCGATTTAACGTTAAGATTACGGGAGTTAGAAACTTGGTCAACCGACTTTGTCGTAAGTATACGCATTAGAATTTAACTAAAATAACTTAAGCTCTCACTTACCTTCCTAGTTGCCGTCTTCGGTGTGGCTCGGAGGGTTTTTTAATCCGCAATCCCTGTTGACCGCGATTATGCAAAGTACCGCGCGAAAAAACGAACTTCCGTTAGATAAAATGTGTTTACAATGCGATGTTACAAAGAAACAAAAAGAAGAATTCACGTAAGCCATTTTTTTTAATATTTTGAACGCCACGCTAAGCAGAGCCATCTACTTAATAATGGCGACATTTCAGGAGCGCTCCTCGCGATGGTGCCTATATTCACGGCTTATTTATAGAGGGAGCAAGGTGGGATACACAGGCGGGAATGATAATGGATTCAAAATTGAAGGAATTATTCCCGGCTATGCCTGTAGTTAATATTAGAGCTATAACGCAGGATAAACAAGATTTAAGGAACGTTTACGAATGCCCAGTATATAAAACGAGGACACGAGGCCCCACTTACGTTTGGACCTTTAATTTGAAGACGAAAGATAAGCCTGCGAAGTGGACAATGGCAGGTGTAGCCTTATTATTGCAAATATAAATGTGAATTTGTTCTAATAAAATATATTTATTATAAATAAATCGTTTCCTTTTAAATACCCCACCAAAATTCATCCTGTCTCTCTCTATCTCGAGCTCATGTCAGTCATCGAATCGGTGCCGATTAGAGGAGTTGTATTCAAGGAAATCTTAAATTATTTTAAAATGGTACAATATAAAATCGTAATGGTCCGCCACGGCGAATCAGAATGGAACGAGAAAAACCTATTCTGCGGGTGGTTTGATGCAAATCTAAGCAAAAAAGGTAAAATTCCTCATCTTTATTCAATCTGACATGCACGACCTTCGTTGTCCTTGCAAAGACACCAATCGTATACGTTACCGTCAAATTCAAATTTCAGGCGAGGATGAAGCCGTAGCTGCAGGAAAAGCTCTAAAAAACGAAGGATATAAATTCGATATAGCCTACACATCAGTATTAACCAGAGCGAACAAAACTTTGGAAGCTATATTAAAGGAAATTGGACAAACCGATCTTGTCCCTATCAAAAGCTGGAGATTAAACGAGAGGCATTATGGTGGATTAACCGGCTTGAATAAGGCTGAAACAGCTGCTAAATATGGTGACGAGCAGGTAAGGATTACAAATGATGATAAAATTATTTTATATAAACGTTGGATTATAATTGTAGGTTCAAATCTGGAGACGCAGCTTCGATGTGCCACCCCCACCGATGGAGGAAGATCATCCTTACTACTCTCAAATAGTTAAGGATCCCAGATACGCTGACGGTCCCAAACCGGAAGAATTCCCCAAATACGAATCTCTAAAACTCACAATCGAACGTACTCTACCGTTTTGGAACGATACTATCGTACCCCAGATTAAAGCTGGGAAATCGATCCTAATCGCTGCTCACGGTAACAGTTTGAGGGGCATCGTCAAGCATTTGGATAAAATGACAGACGATCAGATTATGGCGTTGAATTTGCCTACAGGGATCCCGTTTGTTTATACGTTAGACGAGCAATTGAACCCGGTTGAAAATGGTAGTTTGCAATTCTTAGGCGATCCGGAGACTGTGAAGAAGGCGATGGAAGCTGTTGCTGCGCAAGGAAAAGCGAAATGAGGTTGCGATACTTATTTATATGATTTTTATAATTTGTAATTGTTAACGTTAATAAATTATATTCGATTCGGATTTGGAGGTTGTTTCTGTTGCGGTGGAATGAAACGAAGGATTAACTTAAAAGATATTTTATTTAAATAGAAAATATATATTTTTTACAAAAGCCCTAATACATTTATTAATAAGTTAATTCAAATAAAAATGAATTCTATTCAACGTGAACAAAATTGTCGAGAGTTTAGATTTCGTATCGTATCAGTATTGTTAGTATGTTACTGAATATTAAAATTTTAAAACAAGGCAGATGAATCTCTCGTTCTATATGGTTTAATTTTTTTTGAGTAAAACCCTCACCCGAGTTATAGGTTATTAAAAAATAAAATTATATATACAAATACACCTTGAGCAGTTACGTTTCTGCATTTAAATACTTTAAAACTAAATAACATTATACATGAGAAAACTAATATACAATTTAACAATGCTTTATTGTCTGGCACTCAGTTCTATATCGGTACATTTTAAATAAATAACACAAGCGAACCAAACTTTAAAGGGCACGCTTCTAAATATTTAAAAACTGGGTTAATACTGTTTCGAATGGAGTATATTCATGGGGTTATTTAAAATGTACGATAGGCCAAACACAACCGTTTAAAATTTGTACAACCAATTCAACAAGTTCAATCTATATTCAATAAAATATATTAACTATAAAAATTATCACGTTGCTGATATAGCGGCAAAGGCATTTGAGGAGACAAGTCATCTTCTTCCGTACTCAACTGTTGCGGTTCCAATGGCAATTTAGCCAACGCTTTAACTGTAAGGGAAAGTGGATTAGTGCAAGCGATAAAGTTGTATGTATTAAGGGAGTACTGCCCGTATCTTAAAACCACCAACAGTTTCTGTCAGCTTTAGCCTTCGGGATGCTTCAACACCCCACCGTTATTTGAATTTTGTAGTGATACTAGTCATTGTCCTCGTTTGGGGGTAGGTTAGGGTTGGCACCTCTTTCACCGTGCTTTACAGGTGTATTGTGTAAGATTTGTCGATCATCAATTTCAAAAATTTATGAAAGTTTCAAACAGTGTTATTGAATCAATTGGAAGGGGTTGGGCTCTGATATGTTGGGACACTTAGTAAGAAGAACCCCTAAATTGTGCCAAAAAAGAACAATTAGTTTCATTATAGGAGCAGTACACCCTTAAGGTAGCGAGGTGTCACCATTGAGGCAAAAATAAAACATGCACACACCTTCAAACTATCAGCAAGCTGCAAGCCAATCATTGCTCATTCGGGTTGTTGGAACCTGAGACATTAAAAATAAAAAAAAAAACTAATGCGCGAAAAGTGCACGATAAAATAAAATAAAGAATGCTCTAAATCCATGCCGGTACTTTAATAATAATTGCAACCAACTCCTACCTGCTACAATCTTGCTCATCTCCATAACTTGCTTCGCTAATATCTGATTCAATTGCAGCAAATGCTCGCGCTGCTTCTTCTCCTCAATTATCTTCGTCGTAGCTTTATTTACTATGTTAGAAGAAGGATTATCGCTCTTCACATCATCTAAAATTAATCAAAAAAATCAGAATCAACCCCTCCCAGAAAGTGTCAGCGTTTAATCGAACACCCACCTGAAGTTAAATTAGGCGAACTGCTACTAATAATCGTCGTATCCGACAGCATCTTTTTAATTGACTCGACCTTCCTCAGCCTATGCTCTTGCTCCTCGGCGGATAACTGCGGAAGTTGCTCCGGTATGTATCGTTCCGGTATATTAATCTTATTAGGGGTGCCCAAAATGTTATCGATGGTGTTCTCGTTATATTTAAGCTCTTTACTGCTTAGAGTGGACCGCACCACGTCCGGGGCGTCGATACGGTGACGCAACGCTCTCTCCATATCCAAATCATCCCTAGCCCTTCTGGTATTGAGCTTATCAAACGAGGTATCATCCATTGGTAATTGGTGGAAGCTCTTCATGATTAAATTATTATTAGGCGCCGTGTAATGGCGCCTCTTCTCTTTAGGCACGGCACGCCGATTCAACTGTTTGGGCACCTCCTGATTCGTCATTTCCGTTATAATTTGCCGCGCAGCTTCGCTCTTGAATACAGGCGATAATTCCGGCGATTTATAAACGCTCCCCTCGCTAGAAATGGTTCTAACATCCGAAAAACCTTGAGGCAAACTTGGACTAGATAAGGAACTCTGTCTGCTGAGCACACCGCTGCTAGTTTTATCAGTTTCAAAGCTAGGCGATAGAGGCCCGATGTTCGTAATACTCTGCGTCTTCTGTATGGGGGTTGGGCGGAATAGAACGCTTGAGCTTTGCGAGGAGGTGGTATCCTCCTCGAACAAGGGATCCCATTTCCCTGTGCAGGTCTTCTCGCGATCCCTCTGCCTTCGTTCAGATTCCCTCTTGACTATCCTGACCGTTTTGATCTCCGCCCTCTCTTGCGGTAAAAAGTTTGAATTCGCTACGAGTTCATCGCTGGTTGAATCGGATTTTAATCGGTTGTTATAGAAGTCGGTTTCGGGGTTCTGTTTCAGGTCGGTGTTTATGTAGAGGGGGG
>ML217189.1:0-15341 GCA_004785975.1 Popillia japonica
TTTTTTGCGAAATGTAAGCGGAAACATAGAACCAACGTCTAAAAATGGTGAATTATAATAATAATAACGCAACTTTTATACATTACAATTTACCCTAGCTAACGTCTCTCCATGCACAACAGTGTTCGTAGTTAGTAATAACGTCACTGACTGCAGAACTCTCACTTCTTCGATACCGGATTCCATCAAAACCCATAGTGTATCCGTAATGTATCGTGCACCTTTCGAGTCGACTACTTGTTGTTTAATTAATCTTTGGATGATTTGTAAGCAGCACTGTAAGATGTTTATGTTAAAAGTGATTAAACCAATATTATTAGTAGTGTTTACCTTAATAATTTTCACGTCTTTTGATTCACAACCCTGTACAAGCGGATACATTATTTGATTTATGACATAATGTAAAGATTGCTGCGGTGTGGAATTGATGTTCCTCAATTTCGTAATAGCTTCCTCACATGACTGAAACGATACCCAAAAAACTCACTCTGTCATTCTTAGCTTCGAGATTGTTTACCTCTTTAATCTGTGGATATTTCTTCTTGGTTTCAAGTGACAATGTTTTGAAATCATTCTGCAACGCTTCTATAAAAGCGGGGGGCGCATCCATACCAAACGTTCCACTTTCAGACGCCATTTTCCTCAATATATCGTGTAAAATGTTAGAAAAACTAGGATATCAGACAGTAATACAATTATGAAGAACTGTCAAAATATCGCTTAAATATAGGTTAGAGGGGTAAAGTCTCCGCTTGAAAAATCACATCTCTCCAATGATGCCCGCATAAATAATGACTTCCTGGGAGTATTAAGCATTTAAAATGATTACACCAAGGTTTAAATACACTTTAATTATTATCATATTCAGTCGTATTTTTAAACACATACGTGGCTTCAGGCTTGCCTGGAACTGCCGTAGTACCTACTGGTGCCGCGGCGAATGTAATTTGAAATTCTCACCTTTTTTAATTTAAATTCTAATCAATTCGGATGTTAATCGTGGAATTGAATGATTATTTTGTTGAATTTATTAATGGATATAATTATATAAATATTTAATTTAATCGATAATATTTATCCTTGATTAACCTCAAAATTTGGAAATTACAGGTCACTGCAAACATGCTTGCTGCTTTACCGGCAGAGTTGTTTGATAAAATTTCAAATGTCAAAACCAAAATGGCGATGGATACAATCGAATTTTTCTCGGTAATAAAATCGTTTTTACGCGATTATATCGGGGTTGGATCTACGGGACTATATGTGAATCGAATTATTTGGGTTGCATGAGATGTAATGGTGGTATTTTTAACGGGGGCGATTTTTTAAATATGTTTTTTTTTCGGATATGCTTGGTGGCTATGGGATAGAGGTAGAGCATAGAGGTATGTTCCTCTGTTTTTTAATAATTGTAATATTTGGTTACAGATCCTGAAGAAGGTGATGTCTTCAGCTGGGCTGCCATGGAGATGGCTAAGAGATCTTCAAACAAGGTAGGTGTTAATTTTTTTTTTAATATAAATTTGGACATTTTTGGATATGTACCCTCTTTATTTCTTAGTGTAAATATCGTATAAATAAATTTTGCAGTACAAAAAAAATATTTTCATTCGTTAATATTGGCTACTCATTTATTTTTTCAACAAATAGGAACTAATTAATTTATATTGCCCCGTAAAATGGCGTTATACTGGTAAATTTGTCATTGCTGTATTTTCTATTCCGCGCAGTTCGTTATTAGATTTATTATGGGAAGTCGTGGATTTCTTCTCGTAGATTTTCTTATGAATATGTATTCTGAGTAGTGATATGCACCAGGAGAAACAATGTAGGATTATTAAAAATACTAATACTGCTAAACAGATCGCCGTGGTCTTCCCACCATTCCTCCAGTCCAACACGTTGTATATGTAAGGGTCGTCAGTCCTGAAAAGTATAGAGCTCGATAGAATGGGAAATTACTGTATTCTAGGTCGGTTACATAAAAACAACCATAAAAATGTGTTACAATTAAAATCGACAGCAAACATCGATAAATCTTCACGTGCTATAAACATGGCAATAAAATTAAGCTATTAGCTTTTTTTTCGTGTTACTAATTATCCACTTGTTGTACTTATAAATATATTACCTCGAAGTTCCCCCAGCTGCAAAGTATATCACGCTAAATATACAATAAACCATCCCGAAGAAGATTGTCCAGTAAAAATGTACAAAGTAAACAGGGTGTTTAACAACGCACAGCTCCACGAACATCACAATAGAATTCGTACCGTGCACGAACACGTTTTGGGCATCTAAGTTCATAGTTTTCCCTAAAAATAGAAATAAAATAATTTTTAAAAATTTCATCAGACAAATAATTTTGTTGCCTTACTATCGTAGATTAACGCCCAGTATAGGACGGTTATACCGAACGCTATATCCACAGCGATTGTGTTGCACGTCCAGTATAATTTGTAAGTGTATTTAATTAGTGGTGGACCCCTAGTACCATTATCTGGAAACAAATTTCGTTTTGCAATATCGGTTTCGGGCGCGGAAGGGTGGCCGCACTTAAGGATTTTGAATAATCGGAAATGTCCTGTACATGTCGCGGAAAAAAAAATTGAATTGATTCGAAATTTATTAAGATAACTAGAAGGCATTATTATTAGCGGAGGGCAATCTGGTTTGTACACTAATTGAAACAATTGATTAAATTGGACCCACAAAAAACGAATTGATACAGATATTAATTTTCTCTTAAAGTGATTGCGTCCTTGAAGCGAATTTGCAGCGCATGCTGACTCGATGAATTTTAATGAATAAGAAATTTACATAAATACCATTAACTTTATTCCCATGTATGATCCAGGTACCGACGCAAATTGTGCAGATTAATGATTGAACCATGCAGATCGAGTAACCCCAATTGGTTAAGTAGATCAGCCATTTGCTCCGAAATTCTTGCGATTTATCGAAATTCTTCGGGTCTATCACAGTCAACAGCCAAGTACCGGCCAAATATAGCGTTACCATCAATCTGTATACTAGATAATAAATGCTGGGTCCTTCGGTTCTTTGCCACTAATAAATTTAAAAAAATCGAAAGGGTTAATTGATGTTTAAAGCATGTACTTACTTGCGACTGGAAGAATATGTGGCGGTCGTTGTGGCGCATTAGCCATTTATCACGGTTGAATTGTTTTTTCCAAACGTCCAGCATATTTTTTTTAGTTTCTGTAAGAGGAATAGAGTTATAATAAGAACTATATTTAGTGTTTGAGCATTTGCGATCGTTTCTCATTTAATTAGGCGTTAGATTGTTTTATTAAAATTATAACATCGCGTGTGTTACATTCGTAATAGTGAAAAGCGCAATACTGTGTAAAATGTATTTTATTTTCTCAGTAATAACACCGACCTTTATATATATATACTAAAGAGTAATAGGCTACGAATTAATTCTATCAATTAAATCATTTTACCGTCTAATTCGTATTAATACAGTCACACTGTTAGCATTTAGTTGTTGTTGTTTTAGCGGAGCACACATCTCACGTTGTGTTTCTCAAATTAAATAAATCTCACTACTAAGCACGTTATGATGGAAAAAGGTGAAATTATATTACATAACATCGTTTCTTCGCTAACAATCGTTATAAACACGTCTAGAGCTGGATTTACGCATATCGACGACGTCTTTAACTTTTTTTTAATTACGGATATTGTTTTCCCAAAAAACAACGGAGGAAAAAAACCCGCTAGTAGATCAAGAGAGCCGGTTAGTCGCGGTCACATTATCGAAATAAATTCATCGAAAAGGAAGTTCGCCTTGCCTGGTGTAATAATTACCCGGTACGGTTTGTAGCACGCAAAAATTTTGCAACATTTTTCATCTTTGTTTATGCGGAAAGGATATTTCCTATTTCCTTTAAACTATGACGTTAAACGCATGCCGTATACGTGTATATAATTTTGTAAATGCATTTCGCAAGCTACGAATTAATTCTAATGTTGGACGGTTTTTTTTGTTGTTTTATTTTGTTTGTTATTCGCTGATTGGTTAATCGTTTACGAGATGAGGGAATCGACAATTAAGGAAACCACTCGGCCAAAATTGGATTAGATACTCAAGTTAAGAGAATTGGTAATGTTACCACAACTTACTCTGATCTAACTTCTAGATAATATATAATTTCTACGGGATTCAACTTATGAGTGAGAGTGTATTTAAATAATCGTGCACCTAAAAAGCACAAAAATTTAATAACAAAAACTCGGCGTCATTGTTTATTCAAGAGATTTCGGGAAAATTATCTAAGTCACTTGTCAAAACACACACGTGGTAGGTATTAAGCTATTTTTTTAAATTAAAATTTCGCCTTAAATAAATAAATAACCGTTTCCAAATTTTCGCCAATTTTCACTCAATCAATTATTTACGTTCATATTTATTTGAAACAAAAAAATATTGTATACATTACCTTTTATTGCAACCTTTATCTACCCTTTCCGCATGAATCTAATAATGATTCAACCGCACTTTATGTACCCTCCACTATCACGTGTTTGGGGTGAAAACCTGTACTACATTTAGTAAAGGAACCCTGCAATTATTTCAACTACACGTTCTGCATTGCGCATGTTTTATATCGATGTATTCTTTGCACCTTTTCAACTGAATTGGCAAACAGCAAGGCACCTTAAACGTATTTGCTATACGACCATAATGAATTAATAAGTCGATTACGCGTTTGTTATTAATTTTTTCGAGTTAATCGGCAATCTCGTATCTAATATTAAATTGACGATGCATGTTGACGGGTACAACATTTTAAGCGCTTATCTTAATCTACAATAACGGATATATATGTACATATTATTTAACAATAGTCCGTGCGATACAGGCTTTAAAAATTGCACATACTACAATAGATTGATCTGAATTACTTAATTCAAGTATTTAATTCGTAAACGGCGGTATTTCACGATTCACACTGTTGCAAATACATTGAAGTGCATCAGGAAAAAAATCTTGAGATACCCAATCGTATACGTGCACCCTTTATTTAAAAAACTAACGATAAGTTTTAGCAAAACACGCAAAAATCTCGGGTATCATTGTTTTGTAAGAATTTCTAGATTTCGTGAAAGTGTTCGTACTACAGTCCAACCTCGTTTATTCAAACTCTTGCTTATAGCTCTTCTTAGGCATTATCTAAACTGGGTTCTAAAGGAATAAGCGTGGAGAAAGCTAAAAGGGATAAGTGGACGTACACACAAAAAATCGAGTTGTAAAGTGTGGTCTCTCTTTAAAAAACTAGGAGGGTTGCTTGCCCTAATCCTGACTTCCATCCAATAAAATCGCCACCCATAGATATAGTTTCATCAGGATAGCTAAAAAAACCTTGAAAGACTTGTTCTTAACAGAATTAACCCAACATTGTCCTATCATATCCCAATAGAGCAGGCTGGATTTCGACCAGGACGTAGTACAACAGATCAGTCGCCCTTACAACTTCCATAGAGGGTGGATACTAACGGAAACTGAAAACCTCAGTGGCATTTATAGACTTGACGGCAGCAAACGACACGGTCTACAAGGATGGATTACTCTTCAAGCTGCTTCAAGTAATTCCATGGAAAATAATCTACCGACTAATGAATAATGGTAAATGCTAAAAGTTCTCCAAGGACGCTTAAAGCATCTGTACTCCCTTTAACTTTATTTAACTTGTAGATATCGGATATGCCATCCACCCAGAGTCAAAAATTTGGGTACACAGAAGACACCATTACAACCAGGGACAAGTCAGTGGAACATTTCGAGCGCCTACTCACAGCTGACCTTGCAAGGCTAGAGGAATGCATTAGATCATGGCTGAATCTGAACAAAATAGAGATATGCTGCTTCCATCTAAATACGAAAATATCCCATAGGCAGATCCAAATCTACGTGGTGCTATCAAAAAAATTTCCGGACTGGTGCTGCCATCTGAAAAGTAGGAGTAGGTCATCTTTGCACCGTTAGGTGGCGAGTACTGCATATCTGTTGAGTCACTGTGCGGTGCTGTGCGGCATTCAGCTGGGAGGACGTGTTGCGTGTCCACAGTGATTTCCCTAATTCTCTGTGTTTGGTGTGTGGCGATTTTACGATGGATCCCCGAACAGAACAGTGCGTGTGTATCAAATTCTGTGCGAATCTCGGGAAAAGTGCTACGGAGACCTCTCAATGATTCAACAAGTGTTTGGCGGACAAAGCATGAGCCGTACGCCTGTGTTTGAGTGGCATGCTGGTTCAAGGCCGGCCGTCAAGGCGTTGTAGATGATGGTCACACTGTACCCAACGCCAGACATTGTTGCCAAACTTCATCAATTGGTTCGTGCGGATCGACGTCGAACCATTCAAGACCTTGCAGATGAAGTGGCTATTGGTTATAGGACATGTCAACGAATGTTGAATGATTAATTGGACATGCATCGTGTTGCCGCAAAGTTTGTGCCAAGGATCTTGACTGCCGATCAGAAGGCACAGCGTATTCAAGTATGCACTTCTTGTCACGGGTTATCACCGGCGACGAGAGCTGGATTTACGGTTATGACCCACAGACAAAGCAACCAGGACCTTTTTGGCAAAAAACAACATGGCGGTTGTACTCGCCAGATTTGACACCTTGCGACTTCACGCTATTCCCAAAACTGAAGTTGAAAGGCCGTTGATTCGACACTCTAGAGAGGATTCAAGAAGCATGAGCCGTACGCGTGTTTGAGTGGCATGTTCGGTTCAAGGCCGGCCGTCAAGACGTCGCAGATGATGCTCACACTGGAAGGCCCGTTTGTCGCACAACGTCCAACCATTCAAGACCCTGCAGATGAAGTGGCTATTGGTTATAGGACATGTCAACGAATGTTGAATGATTAATTGGGCATGCATCGTGTTGCCGCAAAATTTGTGCCAAAGATCTTGACTGCCGATCAGAAGGCACAGCATGTTCAAGTGTGCATCTTCGTCAGACCGTTTCTGATGATCCAACCTTCTTGTCATGGGTTATTACCGGCGACGAGAGCTGGATTTACGGTTATGACCCAGAGACAAAGCAACGATCGTCCCAGTGGAAGAGCCCGGGCTCTCCAAGACCCAAAAAAGCGAGACAGGTGAAGAGCAAAGTGAAGAGCATGATCATCGTTTTCTTTGATACCAAGGGATAAAAATTGTACACAAAGAATTCGTCCCACCCAACCAAACATTGAATTCTTGAACTTTGGCGTCAAGGGAACTGGCTGCTGCATTACGACAACGCGCCCTGTCACGTCCTAGCTTATCAGGACCTTTTTGGCAAAAAACAACATGGCGGTTGTACTCGCCAGATTTGGCACCTTACGACTTCACGCTATTCCCAAAACTGAAACTGAAGTTGAAAGGCCGTTGATTCGACACTCTAGAGAGGATTTAAGAAGCATCGCTGGCGGTGATAAACATCCTCAAACAGGACTTTCAGAAAACGTTTGAGTAGTGGCAGAAGCGCTGGGACCGGTGTGTACGTGCGGATGGGAACTACTTCGAGGGTGATGGTGACCATTAGTGCAAAGATAAGGTTTTCAAGAGATGGCAGTCCCGAAAATTTTGGATAGCACCTCATATGCTAAGAGCCACCTGCTAACCTCTTTTAAGCAACACCTTCAAAATACAGCAGCCAAATTAGGAACTAACTAACATGGGAATCAAAAACTCCGACCCAATGGCTGCCTCTACTAAGTTTTGTGCCCCTCTCCCCCACAATTGCGACGCCAAAATGCCGTATTAGGAACCTTCAAGGAGATACAAAACAATTCTATTCTGCGAATACAAAATGAAATCGTTGATACCAACCATAATTGTTTGCGTTCGAGAAACCCGCCAACAAGAACAGCCGAACAACTGAGGGCAAATAACTTCCAATATCTGTAAGTGGGACCAAGGATGGACACAACACCCTAGGACATGGTACAATGGCTGATAGGAGGATTTTAACCGAGTACGAGTAATCGGGAATGCACTGTATATTCTCGCCAAAAATAATAGAATCGATTCGAAATTTATTAAGGCAAATAGAGGGCTATATTTGGCATTTTAGCAGGTTAGATAAGAACTGAAGTGCCTACTAACAATTTGCGATTATCGATAAACGTAATTAAAATTTGAATAGGTCTTCCTTATCTTTAATATTTACGAGCCGGTTTTATTTTTATTACACATGTAGACAGATAGTGAACCATTGTTTTAAGCGGTGTAATTTAATGGGAAAAAATTAATTTGTTTCTCTAATAGTGACCTTTATTATAATAATTGTCAAAATTTCACATACACTATTGCACAATAATAGTATTATTATTATTAATACAGAATACTACTTATACTAATCAACGCCAGTCGTATACCATATATAAGGCTATAAAATCTCGATTGAGACTTTAGATATTGTAAAAAGGAGAAAAATGAAGACAAAAATTGGACACTGGCAGTCCAAATCTTACACACTAAAAAAAGTCCTTCTATAAAAAAAGTCAACTAAATTAATAGTATAAATGGATAAAAAAATTAAAAAAATAAATCTATTGCTTGTTTTCATAGCATCACAACCCATATTACTGTATTTAACTGGCTGGAAATATTTTTTTAAACTAAAATTAACTTAAATTAATAAGGAAAATCATAATTAATAGACGGATATTCCAGCGCAGAAATACAAGGAATGGATAAAAAAAATGAATGTTTTTATGAGCATTATTCGTTTTCTTTTGAGATTACAATTATTCAGTTCACATGACCTGCAGGATTTGGCTAGCTTCGAAAGCAGTGCCGGGTAGTAAAATAACCGGACTGGATACGTGGCCAGCCTCGATACAGATCATATTAGGATATTCGTCGTCGCCGAAATCGGACATCTCCTTGGCCTTATCGATCCAAGGGTTCCAAACTACGGTGTCCGGAAAATTGTACTTTTGAATCCGCATCTTCCTTCCCGACACAACGTTCGTTATTATATGCTCTTGAGGAGTATTCTGATAAATTCTATCAGTCCATTCACATATAGTAACCACGTCACGGCCCTCCTGATACATGGCGCCCTCTCTGGTCTTGTCCACGAAGGTGCTCCCGTGCAGGCCGGTGATTTGGCAACGCCGCACGTCAGGAACTTTGAAATAAGTGTGCAGAAGCATGTTGAAACTAAACGTTAGATCTTTGCTTGGGTTGTAGATGGCTATGTTGAAGTGGAGCTCCTTCTCGCGGAGGATCAGGCGATATGTCAGGCGGAAACTGTATGGATAGATGAATGTATTATATTTTGGTGAGATAAAAATTTTATTAATGCTCACGAATAATTCCACATGGATCTGGTAAAATCCGTGTCCATTAGTGAGAATATGGCCTCCACATCGCCGCTAGCTAAACGCTCTGGGGCCTTCTCCAGATTCCATCGTATTATTCGCGCGAAACCGTGTTGTGGCCCAAACGTCCATGGCCCGAATTGGGCTATAAATTAGAATATTCTTATTAGAAAAAAAAAGTGATACATAAATTTTTTAGCGATACAGCACCGGTTTTTTTCCCCTTATAAATTTATAATTTTAATACAATATTAAACAAAAAAAAACGGTAGCGATATACTTACGAAAAACGAATGGAATTCCGCCTCTAATGGGTTTTTTTCCGTCGAAAACCGCTTGCTTGCTAAAGAGAATAAAGGAAAAAAACAAGCAGAATTATAACAAGACTCTCCCAATTAATTAATCGTTTTACCTTACGAACAGTTGCTCCTGATTGTTCACTCTCCACGAAACAACAGTGGCTCCTAAAAGCAAAAAAAAGGTAGACGTAAAGTATGTATTATACATGAGCCCACAATATAAACAAAAAATTTTAGGTTAGGTTCTTTTTTGCACACGTTTTTTTTTGGGGAACTACACTATAATCACAGGATAAGTTTGATTTTTTTGGGATTTTCGTGGTTGGCGTTTATTTTGAAGGAAGCCCATACTCACCGTGTAAATTAATCGTACAGGTTGTATTATTGCCTCTGTCCAGTACGACAACACTGGTAGCAGCCATGACAAAAAGCCGCCGTCCTTTCCTATAGCACACTTGTGCAACTGTTTTACACTTTTCTACCTGCGCGGTCAGTTGAACAGGTGGTATGTATGTCCCTCTATCGGTAGAAAAAAAATAGCGTTCGGGTATTACACAATTTTCAAAATCGATTTAGAACACCTGGCCGAGCAGCGAACACCGTATTTTCTTCCTAGCTGGGCTTACAATGTAGATATAATACGGGACGCTGATGGTTTTTTGTCCATTGCAAAAAACTAAATTGCTCTCGATGCATTACAGAACTCCATTGGATTGGGCAGAGGTGGAGATCTGCTCGCGAGTAGCTGGGGGAAGACGAGTACTGCTACTCCTATCTAGGCGGCGCTAGTTTTCCCAAATCGGAAATTCGGGCTTCTCTTCCAGAAAAATTAGATATCCAAAGTAGTTTTTGATATAATTCAATTTTATTTATTTTATCAAAAAAATAAAACAATTAGTAATTGTCAAAATTTGTCGATTTTAGGAAGACTACTTACAATACTTAACAAATAAATTACAATAAATTATATTAATTTAAATTGGATATCCTAATGATTCTGTAGTAGTAACTTCTCAGCTAGATCGGTGGTATTCGGTTGGGGCGCCGAATTTAGAACATATTCGGAAACTGTGATGTAAATCGCTACCGCCAAACCAATGATAGCGGCCACGACCACATTTTTCTGATACGTGATACACGTCGCTATGCACAAACCAATATATGTTAAAATCCTGGTGTATTGGATGTATTGCTTACGTTCTTCCTGGGCATTATCTAAACCGAAAATTGTATCAAAAAAATGCGAAATTTCCCTCATTATTGGGGGTTACCTATACACATGTTTCCCATGAGGGTGTACCCTTTAGCGCATTTAATACACATATCAGGACCGTCACCAGTGCAGCCTGCACATGACCTATCACATTCTAAGCATTTATAGTTGCCCTCAGTGTTGACACAGAATTGCAATGGGCCGCAAGCTGCTGTTGATTCTGCGCATTCGTCTATATCCAAGCAATCGCCTTTATCAGTCTTCACCCAGCCACTAGCGCATTTCTCGCAACCTGAAACAAAATCAAAATTATCCTCCAAAATTAAACTGGATTTTAAAGGAATAAAACCTGATTTTGTGCATGGTCCATCGCAGGAAATTGGGCAAGGGCTGCATAGGATTTTCTTCTCATCCCTATAGGATTCATAGTAATTCACAGCACACCCATCACAGATTTCGCCAGTGTATCCTTTATCACACGCGCATTTCCCGTTACCTTTCCTGGTTCCACTACCTTTACATTTCCCATTATTACTGCATACACTATCAGGGTAGCCTAAGCATGGCGTACAATTCGGTCCATAGTGGAGATCTGGACAGCAATGTTTCAATTTATCGATGCATAGATACTGGAAGATATCAGGGTGTTCATCTTGATGGTGCAACCACCAGTCTTCAATATCTGTGTCGTATTCCTCGTGCAATCTGTAGCATTGCTCTCGACCTTCCTCGACATCAGAACAAATTTTCTCTTGAATCTCCACCAATCTGATTTCGCTTCTAGCGTAGCTGCCTAGTTTTTCTTCTTCCCAAGCTGTGTCACCCCCTTCGAACTTGCCTGTGGCTGTCCTATCAACGCCCTGAAAGCAGGATTTTGGTTGAGAAATTTTTTGGTGCAATCTTAGGGTGTTATACGCATAATTAGTGATATTTTTACCCGTTTGAACGATTGTGTAAAAGTTTTGCAAGCTTTGCATGGAGGTAAGGCGGCTTGCCTAAGAATATCTTTACTAGACCCAGTTTCAACACTCGAATTTAATATCAATAATAGCATCGACACCGTTACCAATACAGTTTTATACATTCTGGTTCAAAGGAAATTAGAGTGTAGCTCTAGGATTAAACTAAAGTGAATAAATAAGACACTCACCGCCTAACCACTAATAATCACAGTAAAACATCGGTGTTTTGAATGACAAGCAGGCCACGATAATACCAACGTGCTAACATCTGATTGGACTGGGTTATCGAACCTGGTCCGTATGAAGCTGAGCTTACGGCTAGATCTAAATTCAAACCGATTAATACTGGAGAAGATTTATGTAATTCATCGCCCAATTTAAATTAAATAGTTTTGGCTCGGATACGGTATTGCCCCGATTACGCGATCTGATATTGTGGGAGGGCAGTTTGACGAAGCTGCGGTTTATCGATTTCTGGGTGTCTGTGGTAAATTAGGATTATAATATTAGAAATTTTGCGTGAATGATGTTTTAATTCCTTTTAAATAACGAAGGGATAGATAAAAATAATCTTTATCTTATCGTTGTTTAAATTTTAAGCACTTAATATTACATAAGCCGGAGATGTATTTCAGTAATTAGTTTCTTTTTGCGGTTAATAGTTTTAAATTCGACGAAATTTAAAAGGAATTTTAAATTTCTCCGAAGGGGGGAAAGAATTCGTAGGAGCGCCGGCGTTGTTCCTGGAAATTGTACACCATTATTTTGAAACCAAACGCGATCAGCTGTTGGTAGGTGGCGCTATGCGAATGTAAACAATCCTTCGTGTGTTGTAGCAGCATTGAATTGAGTATCAAGCGAAACAGTTGTGTTTGATTAATTTGTAGAGGTTGTATAATTTTTTGTTTTGAAAATATTGTTTATAATCTCATCGATTGCCGAGAAAATTAAATAAATGCTATAATAATTTAATTTTATGTAAACAATTACAAATTGCAAACAATGCCTGAGAGATTTAAAGTAACGAAATCGTCCGAAACGAGTAATCTTTATAAGTATCCGGTATCTCATAATGAAGAATCTGAAGATAATTTAGAACATCATCCCGCTGAAAAATTACTATCGAAATCTAACGATATATCGTTAATTAATTCGACGGACCAGGGTAAGTAGTGCCGGTTATTCTATTAACCACTCTATTGTCTGTATTCTCTTGTATATATCTGCATTCTTTATTCAATTAGGTTGTTTTTAAATTATATTATGGTACGAGCCGATTTAATGAAATTAGAAAGAAAATAGAACAATTTATTTATTTATTCTATTTTATCACGAAAATACGAAAATAAATTCCGCGAAAACAATTAAAAAGGGGAGGGGGACAACTTAACACAATGCTTAATTTGTTTTTATCAACGTTTCCATTAAATGTACAATTAAACAATTTGCCAGTTTTTTGATCTTTAAATTACTGTTAATTACTCAGCTTCACATGAAACAATTGCAAACGCAGGGTATCTTCGTAATGAGGATACATACTGGCATTAAAAATATTAATTGTGAATTTTTTTGGGCGCGAAAGAATTGTTTTTACAGGAGAACCCTGAATATCCTACACGTCACGTCCTCTTCTGTTCGCCCGTAGCTCGTCGATATCCCGTAGCAATATATTATTTAATAATAGCAATAAATTTTAACGTAACATGATCGTAGCGGAATCCCACTGTTGATTCTGTCATGAGAACATTAAACGTATCGATTTAGTAAATACATTAAATTTATTTATTCACGAAGCTCTCAGTTAGACATATAGGAGAACCTTTCATCACGATTCAGACTTTTGATATATTTGCAAAGTAGGTGTCCTATGCACACACTGATTCAGTTTGTAGTTTTCCCATTTACATCGGTCCGATGCTATTTATAAAATAATTCAATTTAAGTACGATATTGATACATTCAAACAATCAACGGCATGCTCTCTTAAATGGGATGTTTACTTTTTTAAAATCGACTTTTCGATCACCATTATAATAACGATATTATCGAGGTCAAATGTTCGTGTCAATACTAATCCTTTTCAGTTATTTTTAAAAGAAGTCTGCCAATTAGGGTTTATTGATCCTTTCTAGGGAGTATTTTTAATTTTTGCTGCTTCACAAATTCTTGGATCAAACTCAAATCGACCACGTTCGACCTGCACATTTTCAAAGCTTTGCAGAGTTCGTTGCACCTTTTCCAAACTTTCAGCGGTGGCTAACCGCGGCTGCAGTTTGTTACCCCATCGGTCTAGCCCACAAAAATCGAAAAATCATTACTTTTACCTAGAAAAAACGTCGAAACATCTGGAGGTAAATTCTAGTCACCCATTCGATAATCAATCAGTTAACACTCCTAAGTCTCCAACAACCAAGGGCCGCTCAATATTTCGCTGCCATACGTTAGAGTGTGCAAGCAAAACCGAAGTACTAGTTCAGAAGATACTAAAGGTAACCAACCATAGACAATGTTCGGGATTCGTTAGTTAACTCTTAGGGCAGCTGGAATCGCACCAAAAAATCGTCTTATTTTTCGATGATTGGATGGGTTTGGAAGCAAAATTATCCGATTCAGGATTTGCATCCCCAAAGACTCGAGATGCATTTAGTTTAACTTCTCCGAGAACGAAATTGGTCCTACAGGTCGTTGCCAACCCCTCTAGAAGGAATAATTGTTGTTTGATGGAGACTTGAATTAAATTGCGAGTCAAAAAACAACATTCATGATCAGGCAGCTTTTTTTTATTCTCTTGGCAATCTATTACTTTACTTCAGTATTTGGCACCCAAACAATGAGTTAAGACTATGTTTCAGTGCTACTTGTTGCAACTGATTGGATAATCTAATGAGGTAATTTCTTCAACCTTTTACCTTTTAGGTTAAGGTTACCTTATGATGATAGGACCGCTTCAATTTCGGGCCAAGTTGTGAAAATTGTGAAATCAGATAAATTAATTTCACGAGAAAGCAGATAAATTAGTTGAAGGCTGCTTTAGGAAGCAGCTGAATTGATTGAAGATTGCGTTCGAAAACGTGTTAGGTGGTGGAGAATTGATTTTGAAAGCAGTTGGGCTAGTTTTAGAAAATAGCTTAGTGGATCACTAGCTTTAAAAGCTGCCCCACTAGTTGAGGGTTGGTTTAGAAAATAGCTTAGCTGGTGAAGACCTGGAAGATCACTAGTTTTGAAAACAACTTGGCTAGTTGAGGACTGGTTTAGAAAATAGTTTAGTTCGTGAAGAAGACTTTTTGAAAGCTGGTTAGGTGGTGGATCACTAGTTTTAAAAGCTGCTCTACTAGTTGAGGGCTGGTTTAGGAAACAGCTTAGCTGGTGAAGACCTAGTTTTGAAAACTTGTTAGGTGGTGGATTACTGGCTTTAAAGGCTGCTCGACTAGTTGAGGGTTGGTTTAGAAAATAGCTTAGCTGGTGGAGACCTGGAGGATCACTAGTTTTGAAAACAACTTGGTTAGTTGAAGG
>ML217189.1:24419-43323 GCA_004785975.1 Popillia japonica
GAATTTTTGGAAATAATTTTCGTCCACTGAGATTGTTTATGAGGTCATCATCATTTTAATCTCCAGTATCCTCATTAGTAGAGATATCAGCATCTGGTGGTTTAATATTTATACGCAAACATCTAAATTGTCCTCATAACTTATTTGGATGGCTTTCTAGGGTGATTAACTCCAATAAAAGAGACAATTTTTTAAAATAATTCTCGGTCAATGAGTTAGTCTATGAGGTCTTCATCATCTGGCGCATTAATTTGTCATTATTATCGGCTTAATTTTTCGGGAGTCAGTGCACGCAATAATCTGATACACCCGAAGTCAATTTCAGTATATGAGCATTTTCAGATCCCCTCCAATTTAGATATGCGTTCATAATAAATACACATAATTGCAAAACTTTATCAGAAAATAAATATTATTCAGTTCTGATATTGGGGATCAATGAGGATAATTAGGCATAGTGCGTTGGAGTGTTTGTAATATTTCAACGTAGAATTTAGAATTATCTATATTCTTTTCAAGCTTAGATGGACTTATAGTATTTATTTTAAACGATTGTATAACGTGCACATACTTTAAATAGCTAGCATGCGTTATATTTCACTATCTTATCAACTTGTAGTAGCTCCAGCTTTAGTTTTCCGTCATACAATAGTCAACTGAAATTTAATTTCTTGTCGAAAGTGAATGACCTACTTTATAAATTACAACCTACGACTATTATTTTATCGCAGTTTTGTTACAGTGCAATTCTGTATTCGCCGGCATATCATTAAAAAAAAAAAAAGAATTAAGTGAAAAGTATCTAGGTCAGGCGTAAATTAATTTTAATTTAAAAAAATTACTTTCTAAATACTTCGCAGTATCGTAAAATAAATTTTACAGCCGAAACTATTATAAGATGTTTATTATTCTCTGCGAATATTGGCAGAAATTTTCAACCGATTGCTAGTACACAAAAGGGGGGAAAAAGACCGAGAATAGGTCAATCCAATTTATTCTTCCTCGCTAATACTACGGGAGCTGAAGATTACATCATAATCAATAATATATATCATCAAGAACTGATCAAATCTCGTCTTATTAGCGACGAAGGAAATCTGAACAGCAGGTGTTTGATCCGTATCGATTGCCCTCTTATTCTCTAACACCAATCGTATTAGGATACTTTTAAATTGTGCGAAATTATGTCAATTCTATTTAAATTTGGATTGTTTTTCTCTGTAGATTATGAGGCAGTTTTTTTATTGCTGTTTTTATGACTGCAAGGTTTGCGTGATGTGATGAACATAACAGCGATGACTAGATCAGAATGTTTTTTAAAAGAATCTGGAAATTTCCACTTGGGTATTTTTATCTTGTGCAGGTAGCGAACGACTGCATTCTTTAATCGAATTAGTTCTATAAGCTTGTAATTTTGGCTGCATTTAATTTAATATGCATTTACTGGCGTATACCGGAACGCTATGCATAGAACGTTTAGTTTATCGCTTTTTATGGGTAAAGTTTTATGTTCGAATACAATTATAATAAATTAAATTTTTCCTGTGAGAAATTTTCCTTTTCCAAATTGTTGTGTAATAACGTATGTATGTAGATTTAGACAGAAGAACATCTGGAGCTGATATCTCTCGATTTTGAGATTTTTCTAGGGTGTGAACCGCTCGATCGTGGGCCACAGTTCCCGCCACCCCCTTGAAGTTTCATTCAAATCGGAAATGGCGTTGCCGTTGTTTCCCAATTTTTTTTTATAATTAATATTAGTAATGTTCTAATTTTGTTATATATTATCATTTTCCGCGTAAACTCGCCCTTTTCTGATAAATAACACAAAAATTAATTCGAGAACAAATGGGGGGGGGGGGTATATAGGGCACCCAACCTCCCAGCCTTCAGCTTTTTTTGCAGCGATAGATTACGTCATCTTAGGGATCATATAACATAGTGCAAATTATCTCAAAAATAATTAATGTCTGTTATGATTTAGAAAATTTTTTGAAGGGGCGGACCCCAAAATTTGGCCGCTGGTGTTCCCTCGGTGGCAGGTATTTTTCTTTTTTGAGTAATTTCTTCCTGTTGCCACTAAGAGAGTTTTTTTTCTAAATTTTTGTTCTAAATTTGTCATTATATTATGGTTTTCCGCGTAAAGGTGCCCCTTTCTGATAAATAACTAAACGAGAAATTTTAAATTCGACAAAAAAAGAAAGATGTGGTGGTTGTAATAATAAATTATGTTATTTTTGGGAGTGTATAATGTGGTGTAAAATAATTCATATTTGTTAGAATTTTGAAAATTTTGCAGGGGGGCGAACTCAAAATTCGGTACCGTAGCGAGTTTCCTCCTGTCCTTACTAACAAAGCTTTGCTCAAAATTTTTGTCCTAAATTTTGTTATATATTATCGCTTTCTGCGTAAAAGCGCCCTTGTTTGACAAGTAGCTAAAACGAAGTTTTAAATTCGAAAAAAAAATAGTGTGTGCGATGTGTAGGCAAACTCCTATCGTTAGATTGTTTTACAGTAATGGATTACATCATTTTTGATTACGGTACAAATTATTATGTTACAATTTTGAAAAATTTTGGGGGGCCAAGCCCGAAATTTGGCAAGATAATATTCTATAAATGGTATTTTTTGAAAAAAATCAATTTCACTAAGAAAATTTTGCTCTAAATTTTTGTTCTATATTTGTTATATATTTTCATTTCCTGTATAAAAGCGGCTTTTTTTGATAAATGAAAATAATAAAATTTTTAAATTCGACAAGAAAAGAGGGCTGGTATAGGGCACTCCGCCTCCCCCCCCCCCCCCCCCCAACCATAGTTTTGTTTTGCAGCGATAGATTACGTCATTTTTGGCATAATATAATATGGTGCAAATTATCCTAGAAATAATTAATATCTGTTATAATTTTCAAAATGTTGGAGGGGGCGGAGACCAAAATTTGGTAAGGTGGTACCTCCGATGTTGCTTCCAAGGCAGGCATACCTTTTTTGAACAAACTCAGCCAGTTTTACAAAGAAAATTTTGTTCTATATTTCTTATATATTATCATTTCATATGTAAAAGCCCCTTTTTTGATAAATAAAAAAAATAAAAAATTTTAAATTCGACAAGGAAAGGGGGCTGGTATAGGGCACTCCGCCCCCCATCAATAGTTTTGTTTTGCAGCAATAGATTACGTCATTGTCGGGATAATATAATATGGTGCAAATGATCTTACAAATAATTAATATCTGTTATAATTTTATAAATGTTAGAGGGGGCAGAGCCCAAAATTTGGTAAGGTGGTACCTCTGGTCTTTCTTCCGAGGCAGATATACTTTGTTTTGAACAAATTCAGCCAGGTTTACTAAGAAAATTTTGTTCTATATTTGTTATATATTATCATTTCATATGTAAAAGCTCCTTTTTTGATAAATAAAAAAAATAAAAATTTTTAAATTCGACAAGGAAAGGGGGCTGGTATAGGGCACTCCGCCCCCCATCTATAGTTTTGTTTTGCAGCAATAGATTACGTCATTTTTGGGATAATATAATATGGTGCAAATTATCTTAGAAATAATCCGTTATATATATATATAAATATCCGTTATATATTATCATTTCCCGCTTACAAGCCCCTTTTTTTTGATTAATAAAAAAAAATAAAAAATTTTAAATTCGAGAAGGAAAAGGGGTTGGTATAGGGCACTCTGCCCCCCATCCATAGTTTTGTTTTGCAGCGATATATTACGTCATTTTTGGCATAATATGATATGGTGCAAATTATCTTAGAAAGAATTAATATCTGTTATAATTTTATAAATGTTGGAGGGGGCGGAGCCCAAAATTTGGTAAGGTGGTACTTCTGGTGTTTCTTCCGAGGCAGATATACTTTGTTTTGAACAAATTCAGCCAGATTCACTAAGAAAATTTTGTTCTATATTTGTTATAAATTATCATTTCCCGCTTACAAGCCCCTTTTTTTTGATAAATAAAAAAAAATAAATTTTAAATTCGAGAAGGAAAAGGGGTTGGTATAGGGCACTCTGCCCCCCATCCATAGTTTAGTTTTGCAGCGATATATTACGTCATTTTCGGAATAATATAATATGGTGCAAATTATCTTAGAAATAATTAATATCTGTTGTAATTTTGAAAATGTTGAAGGGGGTGGAGCCCAAAATTTGGTAAGGTGGTATCTCTGGTCTTTCTTCCGAGGCAGATATAGTTTGTTTTGAACAAATTCAGCCAGGTTCACTACGAAAATTTTGTTCTATATTTGTTATATATTATCATTTCCTGTGTAAAAGCGCCTTTTCTTTGATAAATAAAAAAAAATTAAAATTTTTAAATTCGAGAAGGAAAGAGGGTTGATATAGGGCACTCCGCCTCCCTCCCTCCGCCTGTTTTGTTTTGCAGCGATAGATTACGTCATTTTTGGCATAATATAATATGGTGCAAATTATCTTAGAAATAATTAATATCTGTTATAATTTTATAAATGTTAGAGGGGGCAGAGCCCAAAATTTGGTAAGGTGGTGCCTCTGGTCTTTCTTCCGAGGCAGATATAGTTTGTTTTGAACAAATTCAGCCAGGTTCACTACGAAAATTTTGTTCTATATTTGTTATATATTATTATTTTCCGCGTAGAAGGACCCTCTCCGCCCATCATGGTTAGTTTTTTTTGCATCGATAGATTACTTCTTCTTGATTGCAAATTATTTTAGAATTTCCCAGCTCTCTGAGCAAATTTTGTCACTGTTTATAGTTTTTTACCGCAAGAAAACAGCTCCATAACGTTTTTTGATCTCCTCCAAATAAGCAATAATTTCATCATTTTGATTGCAAATCTTTTTCCGCGGAATAGTTTTCGTCGATGTTTTCACTACTCCGTTTCTCAAGTCACCAATATTTCAGCCCATGCACAGCAAATGAGCGAACCCCACCTCCATCGAAGCATTTCAATTTGTTACATTACACTTTCCACGTGCATGTGCAATTCAATCTACTCTTATGTAATATGAAGGTCGTCTGGATACGACCATTGTGTTCCGAATCTTCGATAAAGAATTGTATGCTAGTGGAAAACATCCTGCAGTCAATCCAAGTTGGAATTTCAAGTTCGGAAGTGAAAACATGATGACATTGAAATCTTTGACGTAAATTTTATTTTGTATCAATGTTGACCAAGTCTATTTTAAGAAATGAATAGGTTATTTCAGAAAACACCTTACCAATTATATTTACCTCTCGTACGCTTTCTTCTCATTATATAAGATGCATACGTGTGTGTGTCTCTTCGTAGAGTATTAGCTTTTGTATTCATACATTCAGTTCTGTGGAAATACCACCTCTTTTACGGCGACCTATATTTTTCTATAATAAAAGCAAGACGATACTTTAAGGCAACAAACTCGCTGAATTTATTAAAAAAGAAGCGCCGTCCTAAGGAAAGTAACATCTCCGCTAAGGAAATTTAAATGAGGCAAATTATAAATAGAAGCTTTATCGAATTTCTGCACTGAATTTATTAAAACCTTTTTCTTCGCGGATACAAGTTGGTGTTTTTCCTAAACCACATTTCGAAATATCGCTTGCTTAGGCTAGCGTAGATTTTGTTCTACATCAATTTATTAGAGTTATCCTCCCATTTTCTCACAAGAGACGCATAACCTTGGTAGTTTTTCCCGCGTAACACCATAAATAAAAATTGAGAGAACTAGGTAGCCGCTATGTTAGAGGTCCGCTGGGACTCCCCGAGCATCTTCTGAGATATTGGTTATTTTCCGGCATATTTCATGCGACGCTAGGAACAGATGCTGGCGTTGCAGATGATAAATTTGCGTATTATTGAATGTCTACCTCGGATTAATATATGTTTCTTTTCGTTCTAGGGGATGGAGCTGATGAACAGCCGTTCGTCACCGAGAAAATGTCGGGATACGAAACGAACCTCTACCTCTATTCGGTAAAAATTAATCTTTTATACTCAAACATGAACTAATTGTTTCTCATATGATGTTAGGAAGAAATGGAAGATCGTCCACGAATTTCAACCCTCATTAGTTCACTCGCAAATTATTCGAATACGATTCCTCCAGCATCAGCGGATCCGGATGCAAGACCCTCAGGTGGTGGAGCTCGAATGGGCACCCTGATAGGTGTTTACCTGCCATGTATACAAAATATTTTCGGTGTGATATTATTTATTCGTTTAACTTGGGTTGTTGGAACTGCTGGCGTCATACAAGGTTTCCTGATCGTCCTTTGTTGCTGCTGTGTCACTATGTTAACCGCGATTTCAATGTCGGCCATCGCTACGAACGGCGTGGTGCCTGGAGGAGGCAGTTACTTTATGATCTCGCGATCTCTAGGTCCGGAATTTGGAGGAGCTGTGGGGATGTTGTTCTATACGGGGACAACGTTAGCAGCTGCCATGTACATAGTCGGTGCTGTCGAAATTGTTTTGGTAAGCAATTAAATTTAATTGGGGCTTAATATCGAAACTAATCTAAATTTTGGGTTAAAGATGAAGCAAGAACTACTCGATTATAAAGTTGGAAGGACGAGAATCAATTTGCTATTAAAACAAAACGTTCCAATAAATATGCGCTGATATTACGAAGGTGGTGTGTAGCGTGAATATTTATAAATAATTTATAAATGGAAATGCTTACGTGCGCGGAGCTCTAAAATACACTAATAGTGTACGTACATGCTATTAATTCATAACGTCATTAAAATTTGCCGAGCCTAATAGTACTGGAACAGGAGAAAATTTAAATTCGAGCAAAGGCCAAGGGCTCGTTGCTCTTGACGCGACCTAATTCCCTGCTAGTCATTCGATATCGGATCGTCTACATGTTTGCGGAATCTACGAAAGGTAACATCGGCACATCCTATTATATTTTAAAAATGTATACGTTTCTATTTGCGTGCTATTTTTGCGAGTAAAATTCTTCGAGATTATAATTAATTAGGTAAACTGAAGTCATCGTTTTAACACGGGAATATTGGTAATTTCAAAGGATAACGAGCTAATTTTTTATGTTTTGAAAGATTTTATGTAGTTTGCCGAGCATGCACCTGCCATATTTTCCGCCAGATATCTGGTAACATGGCAGATACTTAGGTAATTTTTTTTTACCTAAAACGCGTTGATCCTTGTCCATATTCTTCAAATTCAGGTAAACCAACAGCAGAACTATTTTTTTGTTGTTGATCACAGAACAATTCTTTGTGTGCTTCCCCGACTGAACAGTACGAAGCTGTTCAGTCGGGGAAGCACACAAAGAATGGCTCTAGCTAGGCTAATATTACCATCTTTGCTTCCTGACATCTTTCTGACTAAGGAAGGAGTATTAGTCAACCTCCTCCCATGAACGCATCAAGTCATGGTGTACCTCACCTTCCATCCATATCCTTCAAATTTAGGTAAACCACCAGCAGCACTATTTTTTTGTTGATGATCACAGAACAATTCTTTGCCTGCTTCCCCGATTGAAGAGCTTCGTACTAGATGGCTCTAGCTAGGCTAATATTACCATCTTTGCTTCCTGATATCTTTCTGAGTAAGTAAGGAGTATTGGTCAACCTCCTCCTATGAACGCGTCAAGTCATGGTGTCCCTCATCTTCCATCCAGATTCTTCAAATTTAGGTAAACCACCAGCAGCACTATTTTTTGTCGATGATCACAGAACAATTCTTTGTGTGCTTCCCCGACTGAACAGCTTCGTACTAGATGGCTCTAGCTAGGCTAATATTACCATCTTTGCTTCCTGATATCTTTCCGACTAAGGAAGGAGTATTGGTCAACCTCCTCCCATGAACGCATCAAGCCATGATGTACCTCATCTTCCATCCAGATTCTTCAAATTTAGGTAAACCACCAGCAGCACTATTTTTTTGTCGATGATCACAGAACAATTCTTTGTGTGCTTCCCCGACTGAACAGCTTCGTACTGGATCGCTCTAGCTAGGCTAATATTACCATCTTTGCTTCCTGATATCTTTCTGACTAAGGAAGGAGCTTCTTCAAATTCAGCTAAACCACCAGCAATACCTCATTGCATGCTTTTCTGACTGAACACTTGCTGGCCACTTCTTACACGATGGCTCTGTAAGCAGTCACCTTCCTTTTTAATCACCCAAAGTTATGCTGTTCTTCATCTAACTCCAGGTCCTTTAGATCTACGCCAATCCCTTCCTGTCCCAGTTAATTTTGTTTTTCTCTAAGCAGTTACTCAACGATCTCCTCTCTTGATGACACTAAGTTATGGTCTTTAGTTGACAACCAAAAAGTCCTTCTGATGTAGGGGAACCATTAAACACCTCTTTCTTGGTCGATAATCAAAGAAGAGGGTATTTTTCTGACTAATAATTAGACCAACTGGCTTGGGTGTTAGCTTCTGTGCCCGCGGACCATAAAACCTGTAGTTGGTAGTTTTATTTCTGACAAATTTGCGTTGGCCAAATTTTTTATCGATTATGCCTAAATTTTTGATGAGCACCTCGTAAAATCGCTTCAAACTGCAACGAAAATTTATCTTAATTACTCTTCACTAATTACGGAAACGTGTTTCAGCGCAGTGCAGTTTTTTTTACTCGCGACAGTTGTGAAATATAATACCCGTGATGTCTTCGTAAAGCACTCAATAACGGAATTGATTTCTCTCGGTATATCATGTTATAATCTCCGCCTTCCATTCAATACAACATGTATTTATCTTCAGTTATAGAGATTGGTTAATCGAATAAATTGACAAGAACATACGCTAGCGTTCACTAAAATACGAACGCCAATTCGGTATTTCTTGCTTCATCTCTTGCGATAATTAAAAAAGATTAACACCGTAGATTTTTCCAGACTTACATGGCACCTAGTCTATCGATATTCGATCTATCTGTTAACCCTGAAGCTATGTACCACAATTTCCGTATCTATGGGACGGCTCTCCTCATGGTGATGGGAACAATAGTATTTGTTGGTGTCAAATTTGTTAATAAGTTTGCCACCGTAGCACTTGCATGCGTTATTCTCTCCATTGTGGCTGTATATATCGGCATCTTTGCCAACTTCAACGGGAATGATAACTTACAGTTAGTATTACTTTTTTTTAATTAATCGAAAACGTAACGAATCTCTTCCAGTCTATGCGTTTTGGGTAATCGTCTATTGAAAGATGTCGGGCCAGGAAATTGCAATAAAACTGAAGGCGGCGTTTTATACAATATTTTTTGTAACGTAACGTGCGACCCGTACTTTTTAAATAATGACGTAACCGTCGTGCAAGGCATCAAAGGAATTGCATCAGGCGTTCTTCTAGGTAAGTAACACATTACACCGATTACATCGGGAAGACAATTTTCACGGTGATTTAAATTCTAGACAACTTATACGATAGCTTCTTGGAAGCTGGACAATTCATCGCGAGAGGTAACGCTAAAGAAGATGTTAATAACAACGACGTTTCCCAGACGTTCAATCAAGTCATGGTTGATATCACAACTTCTTTCACGATTCTAATCGGAATCTTCTTCCCATCCGTAACTGGTATAATGGCTGGTTCTAATCGCTCAGGTGACTTAGCCGACGCTCAAAAATCCATTCCAATCGGAACAATCTGCGCTATCCTTACGACTTCAACCGTATATTTATCGGCCGTAGTATTATTCGGAGCAACCGTTGATAATTTACTATTGCGGGACAAGTTTGGCGTGTCAATCGGCGGGAAGCTAGTCGTTGCTAACATAGCATGGCCAAATCAATGGGTGATCCTGATCGGGTCTTTCCTATCGACGCTCGGAGCTGGGTTACAATCGCTAACAGGAGCGCCGAGATTATTGCAAGCCATCGCTAAAGACGGGATTATACCGTTTCTATCACCGTTTTCCGTATCCTCAAGCCGCGGCGAGCCCACACGCGCCCTAATCTTAACAATCCTCATCTGCCAATGCGGAATCCTCTTGGGCAATGTTGATTACCTAGCACCGTTGTTGTCCATGTTTTTCTTAATGTGTTACGGTTTCGTTAATCTGGCATGCGCCCTTCAAACGCTGCTGAGGACCCCGAATTGGAGACCGAGATTTAAGTATTACCACTGGTCGTTATCATTCATTGGGTTATCGCTGTGCATCGCGATTATGTTCATGACATCATGGTATTACGCCTTGGTTGCTATGGGCATGGCCGGGTTGATCTACAAATATATCGAATATAGAGGAGCTGAGAAGGAATGGGGAGATGGTATCCGAGGTTTGGCGCTATCTGCGGCTAGATATTCCCTGTTGCGTTTGGAGGAAGGCCCGCCCCACACCAAAAATTGGAGGCCGCAGATTTTGATTCTCGTCAAATTAACTGGAGATCTTGTGCCGAAATATAGAAAACTATTTTCGTTTGCTTCGCAATTAAAAGCAGGTAGATACAATTTCTCCAAAATTTATTATTACGATTAATTAAACGAGACTAATCCGATTATCAGGTAAAGGTCTAACAGTTTGTGCATCTGTGATTAACGGTGATTTTACTCGATCTTACGGCGAGGCCATGGCAGCCAAACAGAGCCTTAGAAAAACGGTAGAAGAGGAACGCGTTAAAGGTTTCGTTGATATCCTCGTCGCCAGTAACGTTATCGATGGATTAGCGCATTTGTAAGTATTTGTTTGAATTAAGCTATACACCTTTGGCTGATCGATTTAATTTAATTTAGGATCCAAACTACTGGGTTAGGTGGGATGAAACCGAACACGGTTATTCTAGGATGGCCGTACGGTTGGAGGCAATCCGAAGACGACAGGACCTGGCAGGTGTTTTTACAAACTGTCAGGAATGTTACCGCAGCTCGCATGGCCCTACTGGTACCTAAAGGTATTAATTTCTTCCCCGATTCAACGGAGAAAGTTGTCGGGAATATCGATGTTTGGTGGATAGTCCATGATGGCGGTTTACTGATGCTTTTACCTTTCCTTTTGAAGCAGCATCGTACGTGGAAGAATTGCAAGATGAGAATATTTACGGTTGCTCAAATGGAAGACAATTCGATACAAATGAAGAAAGATTTGAAGATGTTTTTGTACCACCTGAGAATTGAGGCTGAAGTAGAAGTTGTTGAGATGGTATGTCGTTTTATCTATTGCGAAGTTTATTGTGTGCATGTTTCATTTTCTAGATGGATAGTGATATATCTGCTTACACCTACGAACGTACCCTGATGATGGAACAACGTAATCAGATGTTGCGTGAATTGCGGTTGAATAAGAAAGAAAGCATGGGAGTTGTAAGTATTTTAATATACGCGGATTTACAATGGCGGACACGGAATCTTGTCCATCATTATATGTAAATTAGACTTTTCACATGTAAGCATTGTATTCTAAACACATGTACTTCGCTTGCAAGGTACAATCTTTGGTGGATTTCAATCAAGTATCGACGGAAGAAAAACTGCCTCTGGTAACGCAAGTGTTACGCTAGAGCTCATGGTTTATTCTGTTTATGCATGTAGTTTTTATTGCGTTCAACATCTTCTTGATTACTCAATCTTAAATCCACTATATTTTCTCTATTTCATTATCCTAGTGCGTTGTTTTATTTTACGTGCCAGGACTGTACCATCACACTAAAATCCCCCTATTTTGTGCTTCCTGAGTTAGAATCATTAACCTCCTCGATATATTCCTAATTGATGTTAATTATTCCCTAAATTTAGGTACAATGCATCGTCGATCAACACCATCCCGATGCTAAGACGGCCACTAAGGTTAGATTCCAGGAACCCGGTGTCGAAGCAGCCGAGGAATGTACCGATATGGAACCAACAAACGAGGTATGCCCTATTTTAGCGTTTGTGGTATTTTCACTGATATCTTTCCATTTCTAGCCGCCTGCGAACGAGGAGAAATCTGCCTGCGAGAATAATATAAAGGAGAAAGAGGATTTATCGGAGAAAGAGCCTGCGGTTGATGTTGTTACAACGGAAGATGAATCGGAGCCTGAAAAGAAGAAGGCTAATATAACACCGTAAGTTTTAATTTAAAGGGCTAATATTAAAATCAACCTCCTCATTTGAGGCAAATTCGCTACTCACTCAATTTGGACACGAGGATGCTTCCATCAATACTGCATCGAATCGGGTCAATAAATGATTGTAGTAGTGCCCGGTGATCGTCCTTCCCTTCTGCGGATAGTCACACCTTGAGAATCCTAAAAAAATGGTTGCCATGATCTTTTCGGCCGATAGACCGGTCTTTGTTTTCTTCGAAGCCGATTTCCTCGGAAAAGTCTACTGTTTCGACTATTCCTTGGTTTCCGATATGTAGTGGTGGATTCAAGTCTCATCCACCGTTACGAAACACTTCTCCGAAATGGTCACCCGATTTCGCGTTCTTCTGAGATGCCTGTCGCCATTGCATCTTTCCTTCGGTTTCAATGGGAGGTCGGCTAACTCGATATCATGAATCTCGTCGACCATTTCATCATTAGTAACGGTTTGTGGGCGTCCAATGCGTGGTTTGTCGCTTGTGCTTGTGGGACCATTTGTGAACTCGCTCACATAGCAACACATTTTGGATTTTCGTGGCTGTTTTGGGAATGGCTATACACCCCATGCGGGGTTGTGCCGCAATTTCTTTCTAAATTCGTTCCTCAGGGGTGAATCAGTCTCCACCTTTCCATCCTATCCATTATATTAGTCTGGCGTCCACTTCTTTTCTTGCTGAATTTTTCGTCGTACCAGCCCCTTTTGCCTTCTCTCTTCTAGTTTTCCAACTCTATTCCACACCTGGTTTTCCCTCACTCTCTAGTAACAACTTCTGCATTCGCCTTTCATATTCTTTTCTTTTCTTTTCGTGATCAAGTTCTATTTTGTTTGCATATTTCTTCTGTTATTGGCTCGCTTGGTTTTTTGTTTTAGTGCCGCCATCACCATAAAATGATCAGAGTTAGCTTAAATCCGCTGTTTTTTTATTAGAATAATTTTTTTTATAGAAAGTATGTCCCCTCACTAGCTATACACTTTTCCCATCTTTCGGGCAATTTGTGGATACCACCCCAAAAAAATTCCATCTCTTTCGAGGCAAAAAAATCATGTATCCATTTTCGAACGTTTTCGTGAGAATGGAAGTGCTGCTCAGCGAGCGCTTGGCCCATCGACGAAAATAGGTGCCAGTAGATAGATAATGAGAGAGCTAGACCACTCCGTGCTCCCAAATTTCTAGCAGCCGTAGACGCGAGAAATTAGGTCTGCTGAACCATTTTTGACGTGTGGGATGGTACATTATTGCGGAAAAAAATCAGCTTATCCTGTCTTTGCTGATTACCTCGCATTTTTCGCGCATGCAATTTTATCGGTTGTTGATGGTAGTAGTGGGGATTGACAGTTTCTCCAGGTTTCACTTCTCATCACCAGTCACAATCCTGCGATTCGGCAACCGACTTCTTTAAATTGAAGCAAAAAAGTCGAGCTTTAGGCGTATCCTCTTTTTCAGACAAAAATTGGCCAAAACGGAAAAATGTTAACAGATGAGAAAGCTCACTAACGCCATGTATACTAAAATTTTGACAATTGTCCTTATTGATTAATTTTTTCTAATTTAGAGATGAAGGAAACGTGCGGCGGATGCACACAGCTGTGAAATTAAACGAGGTGGTGGTGAATCGTTCGCATGACGCTCAGCTTGTAATTCTGAACTTACCGGGACCTCCAAAAGACACCAAGTTAGAACGTGAATCCAATTGTATGTAAACCTTTTATTAATATTCGATTTCTTCCCCGACTTGCGTGTTTAATTTCAGATATGGAATTCTTGGAAGTATTGACCGAAGGTTTAGAGAGAGTATTAATGGTACGTGGCGGCGGGCAGGAAGTAATAACAATTTATTCGTAATATGCATCAGAGTACTGTGGGGATATAGTGAATACCAAAGACCTATTTATTTATTCTTCTTACTGTTTTAATTATAGTTTTAATTCGAAATTGTACCTGTCTTCGCAATACAATGCAGGACGCAGGTCAAACGTACGTGATCTTTAACTTTTATTATGATGATGATGCTGTGTCAAATCAAAATAATACATAAACAATATTAAATTTTAATTATGTAATCGAAATAACTGCAAAATGCTCACTTTTCTACATCTAGATGGAGCTAATCGTGCATGCAGTGTTGGATTTAGTAGGATTCTAGCTGAAAATAAAAAAAAACAAATAAATATGTTGTAGGTTTTAGTGATAATAAAATTAAAAAAAGAGTTATATACATACATACATACGTCTCTAATAAGACAAAGAAAAAGAATATGTTCTCATATGTAGTTCTGTTATTGACAAAAATCATATTTATATCAAAGTTCTATAAATTGTTACTTTTCATAATATTTATATTTTTGACTGTCATTTTATTTATTAAATACATAAATATATATACCAAATATGATTATATACATATATAATAGATATTTTACTGTGTACAATCCATTTTGTATTAATTGCAGGGTCATCTAAAAATTCGATTCAATTTTTTCGACTGAAAAATCTTATTAACGATTATGATTTATAGATGACGCTGCTGCGAAAATAAGTCGATACTTCTAGGCGAAACTCGCCGGAAAGGTCAACTTACACGTTTTAGAAATAATATATTATACTATAAGTATACAAATACTTGAAATTGAGCAATATTTACCGGTGCCGGTACGTTTGATTTCAACTTAATTTCGGATCCACGACTTGGTAGCTGGATTTAAACGTACCGTCACTATAACTTATATGAATGTCAAATTATAAATAAAAAAGGTGATAGAAATTGTGGATGTTAAGACAAGACAGTGTAACATGCGTGACATATGGGTCATAAATATTATTATAGAAGTAATAAATAACCAGGCAATTTTCGTTTTTCTAGTCTTAAACGCAGTGAAACAATTTTAAAAATTCATTACATCTAAATAACTCATTAAAGTAGTGTTTTAAAAGAATGCCTGGATCTATTTGACGAAGTAAGAGGTGGGCTTTCAAGTTTCTAAACCGAAAGCTCACTACCTGTCCATCTATGGCCTGTGTGTAGTGATAGAGCACTAGTGATCTCAACTAGCCTTAAAGGTACCTTGATATATTGAATCCTATTTATTTCAAAACTAACATAATATGTATAAATTAGCGTTGCCAGATTACGCCATTTTACATCAACCACCTATGACTGTTGATGGTAGTTCATTAAACGACAAATACTCTAAAATTAAACACGAGGAACGGCGGTGGTATATTTCAAGGGAAAACTCAGAGGCAACCTATTTTCGAATTTGATCATTTCTTCAAGATACAGCCACTTATATGATCACTAGAATATTGTAAATGGCGCAATCTGTTTTATCTTATATGACCATGTGTTCATTGGATAAAAATATGAAATAAAATTGTGTATAGTAGAAAAATAATTATCGTTTTTGAACCCCCTTTAAATCATTGGTGTCATTATACTACTCGCAGGTACATATACTGGGTGACAAAAAAAGCGGATTACCTATATAGTAATAATATATACATATTTTCAAACCGAATTTGGTGCTAGATTAACCACAAACCATGAAGATCGGAGACTAAAACATCATCATAGCACCACACGATCGGTGGGAAACATTTTAGGGGCGTTCGACCTCGAAGAGGCGAAAAACAGGTTTTGAATTTTGCCACAGAACGTAATACACATATGCAGCAAATCTGGTTCGAAAATATATACTGGGAGATGCGTTTTTTTGTCACATAGTATATATTCATAAATTCTTCGCCTTACAAGTTTTGTGAAAATATCTGCAACAAATTAGCTAAGTATGTTTATTCTTATTGATTTTTGTGTTAGTGTATTAGTTGTTAGTGTAGTTTTGGAATGTTTTCTTTATATTTAGAGCTGGAGAGCGATGATGCAACCACGAAGGAATTCCCAGTCCTTAAAGGTTGGTAGACTTCTTTTTTTATATCACATATAAATCTTTTCAATTGTATATTGCATCAATTGGCATGAAATTTTGATAATATTACCTTTTCATGCCTAATTTCTAACAATCTTCAATAAAATCTAACGTAAGTGCTAATTATAATTTACCCAGTCAACAAACTAATTTTGTGTAAATAAAATTTAAAACACAATTTCTTTATAATATTAGTGTTATTTAAACCCCAACGATTTATAAAATGTGGACGGTAATACAGATAACATTTTCTTAGTTATCAAAAGAAGAGTTACAGATTTCTTCGATTAACGCAGTAGTCTACTTTACCAACAATACGTATCGGTAAACCAGATTCATAATTTCTAAGAAGAATTTGTTCGCGAAAAAAATTAAATTTTATATTATTACGATTTTACAACCCAAATATTACTTTGAGATGTCCGTTTCCACTGTATTTCTTGTGAAAAATTGGGGTAAGTCTTTAAAACTTTACTTTATTTTAGCCTAACGTATAAAGCCCATTCCATTAGAACTAAATTTTATTAAATGTGTTCGGGACAGCACTAAAGGGTCTGCTAGCTCTTCCTTGAGCATTTAATTGTTCCTACCTTTCGGTACCCCACATAAGGCCCATGTTAGTCCCAACAGTGGATGTATAATATACGGATCGAGGTTAGGGTGATACACTGCGACCTAAAAGATCTATTGTATCCCCTATTCTCGCTCTATTTACAGCTGGCCGATTAGTCTGATTCCTTTTGAAAAGTGCCGGATTTTGGAAGCCCCCATATTAGGTAATTCTCCCTTTTTAGTTTCATGTGCCAATCCCTCGATTTGCACATGACACAACAGTGCAGCGCAGTTTGAGAGTAGATAGATGAATGATTTATCCTTTTCCCCACACAAAATCTACATTCTGCATCCGTTATTCCAAGCCTACTTAGGTGTCCATTCAGTTTGCAGTGGTCTGATTTGCTCTTGGTGCTAAGCTTTGTGGTAAATCTTTTTACAAAACTGAACTTTCTTGGCAAGTCGCCTCGGGCCATGTCCCAGGTTCCTTCATCTTAAAGAGACTGAAGAGCATGCTTAGCCAACTTGTCCCTCATCATCTTACATGTGACCCTTTTGGGTGTGTTGTCCATCAACAATGCGATAGGTTCACATTGCCCTAATTAAATGTACACATGTTAATCTTTGTTGTAAGTGATCATTGGTCCCACTATTACTGGCTTTCGGTTTTCTTGTAAATGCTAGTGTTAGCACCAATGTTTTCAATTATCGTTCTTGTATCGGTTTTGTGAAGAAATTAATTATAAATGCTTTCGGTATCTGTAATACATTGGATGCACTTATTACAATAAACGCATCCACTGTAACTTCTATGTTCGACATATTGGTGTTGGTTCTGATTGAAGCGAACAGAACCTGGCTCCAATCGTATCTAAAGTATGGTAGCTTAAGAGCACAATATGTCGAACATGGAGCCAGGATTGGCACTTGTATTGTCTCCCCCTGTGCGGTTTCAACTTTATTTGTTTATTTATCCGTATTTTTAATATTTGTATATTTGGATTCCAGAAAGAGACTCAATGAGTGGCAGCTCGACTACTTTCAACCTCAGCTGGAATGAACGGTTCACCTAGAAGCCAATGAGAAAGAATATCGCGAACTAAATCTATAGGATGTGCTCAAGTTAGAGGGCATCATCGTACAGTCATGAAACAGCGGAAATGAAGAGGTATGACATTATTTATAATATAAATATAAAATTTAGAATTAAAGCTGATGTTGATAGTACCCTGCGACCTCATGATCTATTGTGCCTGCTAATAGATTAGCTTTCACGTTGTCACTGATTGCAGTATGTCTTGTATGCATGCTGACGTTTGTGGAGTGGAATTTTCTTTATATAAATTCTATTCTGTATGTGATGTATGTTCTGTATGTAATGTAATAGAACTTTATATCTTCTTAATAATACTCACCCGTAAGAATTTATGCTAATTTTCCTTTTTCTGAATAGGTGGTCGGACAGGAAACAGTAACAATGGAAAATGTTGTCGCTAGAGGATTTTGCCGGACCAAACATTGATTTTGACTAGGGGTGGTTATGAATGCAGATTAATCCGAAATTCTACCAGTTGCTGTTGAAGACGTTAAAGATGACAGAAAGGTGAGTTAGCTGTTATTTTAGAATAATTCTGATAGATTGAATTGAGTTTATGATTCTTTTATTAGCAATACACTAAAGAAGTTTAACTGTAGTTATTCTTCGTGGGGATTAGAAAAGGAAAAAAGTCAAAATTTAATTTTTTAACACTCAGTACAGTTTTGGATTATCCTAATGCATTCAACTACTATCTCTCTCAGCCTTCCCTTTTCTGCTTCATATATATCTAGAATTCTAATCTTTTTTTTGTTTAGCTTTGGCAATGGTACCAGAATGGAAATCATTGGGATGACAACTGCCAACAATCATCAAGAACATGGAAACATCTCATTGAAGATACAGATATGTATCAGCAAAGCGAAGTCAACTAAGATAAGAAGACTATAACTGGAAAGAAGTGGACCCTTTTCGCTTATATTTTATATGGCTTAAAATTTATTGTTGTTACTGCCATTAACACGGCTTAATATCTTGTGTGTTGTTTTTTGCTGTCGAGTCTCTGTTACTATGATACTACTTTTTTTTTAACTAGAGAGATTTTTATTTGCATGTGATCAGGCCCCGATTATTGCGCAAAACAGTGTAAAATATTCTCTTGGTTAAGTTTCTCTTAACCAAGCACGCCCCGCCCGGCAGCGGACACGTCCATGCCGATCGGCTAATTCATTCCGTGTTCTCTTGGTTAAGCTTCTCTTATAACTTTTACCGGCGCATCCAGTGGTGTAATCGGTTTAGAAGTTACGGCGCCGGGCCGCATCACGGGCGAGGCGTCGACGGAGCACGCCCCGCCCATGCCGGCCGGCGGCG
>SMLS01058631.1:0-19083 GCA_004785975.1 Popillia japonica
TAACATACACAACCGGAGGGTGGTAGAAAATTAAGATCAAACTACACCGAGTGAAATAGTCCAAAATAGCACTAAAATTCTCAAAAGCTGGAAAGATGAAAAACAGTTGTTTGCGCAAGACCCCATTTGATCAAGAAAGAGAAACATAATGCTAGTGCCACATCGTTCTAAGGACGGCAGTTTTAGCGCCTCACTTACTGTTGGTTAGAGTTCCTAATATGTTGTTCCTCGCAGCCATCTTTTGCCGAGTTTTTTTGCAGTGGAATTTGTAAGTTCGATATCTAAGCGTGACTCCAAGGTATATACAGTGACCGGCATAAATATTGCAACATATGGGAAATTTTTTTATTATCAAAACTTCCCAAAAACTTTTTTAAGGGATAGGTTGTGCATGTCTAAGAACCCCAAAATTTATTTTGACACACGTCACGTGACCACTAGCATGGCGGTAAATTTGAAAAATATGCCACGAATCTGCAAAAAGTGACGTTAGATGACATCATATCCAAAAAAGTTATTTGAGAAAGTTGCTTAGAATTCAAATTTGTGGTCATATGCAAAGTTTTGTAAACATATTTAGAAAAAAAATAAAAATCGCAATTTTTCCGAATATTTTTTAATCGAATTACATATTTCCATTTTTTTTCATTTTTATCTGCTCAACTGTAGTAATATTTCTAAATTTGACTGACATTTAAACAATTTGGTCAATTTTTGCTTAATTAATACAGCGAAAACTGAAAAGTACGTTTCACTATGATAGTTGTTGTTGCAACGTACTGTATCTGGGAGTAATAAATAAAATTTTACAAACAGTTTCATTCTAACCTACTTAGCAAACTACTTTTATAGACATTTTTTTTGTTTTCTGCATTCAAATGGAAATTCTTAGTCCAAAACTGATAACATTCAGCTTCACAGTATTATTGCACACACCGAAGGTTTTTAAGTAGATTTCGAAGTTAGGAAAATTAATAAACTAAATAACTAATACTTTTAGCTAATGATGAGGATACTTAAATAAGCAAAAACGTTTAAACAAAACGAATGCTATTGAACAACTAATAAATGAAATTCTAAAAATAGATACATATTTGTTGGGCTTTGAAATTGGAACAAAATAATGTAGTGTGCCGTTATACAGTAAACAAAATAATAAGAGTATAACATTTTTGACGATTAAGTCATTCAGCTAATACTAGTATCTTTGTTAGTTCTTCTTCTTTTAATACTTGTACATTTTATTTGAGTTATTTTTTACATTTGTTTCCGTGTTTTTCTATTCTTTCTAAAATGGCGTTTCGATTTTCGCTACAAGAAAAAATCGAAATTATCTTAATTTGCGGTGATAATTATAAGACCACCAGGGAAACTGCAGAACTTTTTAACGAACGTCATCCCACTAAATCAATTCATTATTCTACTGTATCCAGATTAAGGAAAAAGTTTAAAGAAGCAGGTTCGGCAGAAAGCAGGAATAAAACCCCTCATAACAAGCCAGTGACTGGCGATGATGGTACTTTAAATGTGCTTTTAGCAGTCGCAGAAACTCTCCAAACAGCAGTTATTAGCGCAATTGCAACAACTACATATATCGAGGAAAGTTCTGTACGAAGAATTTTAAAAAGAAATAAATTTCATCCATAGGCCGAAATTTATTCAAGGGCTAAAAGATCGCGATTATGACGCCCGATTAGATTTTTGTGCCTGGTTGCAAGGATCGATCGAAGAAAATTTTAATTTTTCAAAAAACATTCTTTTTTCGGACGAAGCAACATTTTCTTCGAAAGGAATTATCAGTTCCCAAAATTGTAGATGGTGGGCTACCGAAAATCCGGAGTTCGTTATTGAAAGCAAAGACCAATATTCTTTTAAAGTGAATGTGTGGTGCGGTATTTTTAATTCTAGATTAGTCGGACCTTTTTTCTTTAGAAATAGTTTAAATTCCGAACGTTACTTATTATTTTTACAAACTACACTGACAAATGTTTTAGATAATATGATGTCCTTGGCAGAAGGAGTTTGTATTTTCAGCAGGACGGAGCTAGTGTGCATTCCACAATTAATGTAAGAAGGTGGTTACAGAATCAATTTCAAAACAGATGGATAGGTCGGTTCTCTCAAAATCCATGGCCGGTAAGGTCTCCGGATCTTACACCATTGGATTTTTTTTTGTGGGGCTACCTAAAAAATTCTGTATACAAGCACCGACCATTTATAAATATAGAACATTTAGAAACTGTAATAAGAAACTGCGCTTTTGACGTAAATCCTAATATGCTTAATAATGTTTACAAAGAAATCCACAGAAGAACCATATTGTGCATGGAACGAAATGAGGGGGAGGGGAGAGGGGGGGGGGGGGGGCACTGAATTATAAGTATTTGTTTATTGAAAAAAAAGCATATTTATATAAATAATAAGTATCTGTTTCAGAAGTTTCAATTCCGACTTACATGCCCATTTTTATTAGTTATTGTCTATTTAAATGTAATAAGTATCTATTTAGTATTTTATATTACGCTAAAATTAAGTAGGTACCTAATTATTACTTATTTACTTTTATTGAGTTTCATAGACATTAAACTATTTTCATTTTACCTATTGTTTATTATTCGTTGTTCTTTAATTTCAAAACCTACTTTAATACCTTCGGTGCGTGCATGTAGTGTTATCAGTTTTGGACTAATGGTTTCAACTTCAACCCAGAAAGCAAAAGAAAATTATATTTTTCAATAAAAGTAATGTTTGCTTAGTACTTTAGAATGAAACTGTTTGTAAAATTTTATTTATTGCTACTAGATACAGTACGTTGCAACAACAACTGTCCTAGTGAAAACGTATTTTTCAGTTTTCGCTGTATTAATTAAGCAAAAATGTACCAAATTGTTTGAATATCAGCCAAATGCGGAAATATTACTACAGTTGAGCAGCTAAAAATGGAAAAAATGGAAATATGTAATTCAATTAAAAACATATTTGAAAAAAATTGTGATTTTAATTTTTTTTAATATGTTTACAAAACTTTGCATATGACCACAAATTTAAATTCTAAGCAACTTTCTCAAATAACTTTTCTGGATATGATGTCATCTAACCTCACTTTTTGCAGATTCGTGGCATATTTTTCAAATTTACCGCCATGCTAGTGGTCACGTGACGTGTGTCAAAATAAATTTTGGGGTTCGTAGACATGCACCACCTATCCCCTAAAAAAGTTTTTGGGAAGTTTTGATAATAAAAAAATTTCCCATATGTTGCAATATTTATGCCGGTCACTGTATATATATATATTAACATACATATGTATTCATGTTTTAAATAAAATAAATGACAGATTAGGTATACAAATTTATGTAAAAATGCAACAATATTAAGTTTCATTAGGAAAAAAATGGATAGCTTGGTAAAAAAAAACGAAACGCTTATCAGAAAAGTTAGAGACATTTTTGATTCAAGTAATTTTGAAATTGATTTAAAAATATTGTGAAAAATAAACCGTTGCGGTTAGTAAGAACTTTGAAAGTAGTAAGAAGAGTGTGGTATTTGAATAGTCAAAATAGTCAGAAGTAAATCAGGATGTATAAAATGCATAAAAATTGGAAGTTTATGGAGATGTTGGAATGTCTTCTAAGACAGAGATGGACATATCCTGTATGCAGTATATGAAGAGTTTAGGTGGAACGTTTAAGGATTTGAAGCAGTTTTTTTTGTACCTAGAATTGTAATTGAATTCAAAAAAATCAGACGTAAATATCATTTCCCAATAGGAATACAGTCGTGAATTCTGACATTCATTGGGATTGAAGGATCGTGTCGTTGTGAGTTGGAAAATTTTATATATTGACATTATTAAATTGATTTGCAATTTACAATTGATAGCTAAAGGTTAGCATATAAAACTTCAGAATATCTAATACATTAAAGATTATAGTTTATTTGTAAAGTCAGTTGTATGTTTAATTCTTATAGCTAGTATTCTGATATATATTGTTGCATTTACGTTGAAATGTTAGTATTAAGAAAATTTGACTTTGTAATGGGCTACATGAAGGTTCCGTTGGCGGATTGTTAAATACCTAAATATATTTTTTTTAATATTATATAAAAATAAAATAACTTTGAATTGAATTTGAGCAGCATCATTTTTTTTAATACGCCTTCCTGGAACCACCCTTGAAATAAGAGTTGATTACATTCTACGGCTGCTAGTTACCGGTAATTTGTATTCAATATTATATAAAAATATATTATTTTTAGTAATACAGTTCATTACAATATATATATATATATATATGTATATTCTTTAGGTTTATCTGTGTGCTCAATGGTCTTCAAGTTCCTAGAGACATTAAATTGCCGCTTGGCTAGTCATGTGTGAAGGTGAAATACCCTGACCTGTGTTTTGGAAGGATTCGGTTTCAAGGAGTTCTCCCCATTGTAAGCAGACATGACATTTAAAGCATTCTCTAACCTTGTTTAAAGGTCTTCCACAATTCTTCTTAGAGCCGTAATGCCAGCGCCATTTTTTCCCTTCAAGGGTGACGTAGAATTGTCGGCTTTGCGGCAGAGATTGTATTATTTTTTCCAATTGATAATCTCCTGTTATACTGTAGGATTTCGACAGCATTTTGATGAAAGTAAAATGTCTCTCCTAATTAATTTATAGGTATTGTTGTGTCACGAAAGACAGATTATAATGTGAATTTTTTTTTACAATGATTAACTAGAAACTGCCCTCTCTTTTCCCATACCTTATTAATATTCCAATTTAATTGTATGGTGAGTGTATGTGTGTGTGTAATCCTCTGCTGTCCGTTTCCTTGCTGTTCCGTTTGTTGTCTCGTAGTTTCAATCTATAAAATTTTTCACATTATAATCTGGGTTTTTTGATTTTTTCCTGTGCACGCCGTTGAGTGGAGTTATTTTTTTTAAATTAATTAATTAATTATTAATTAATTTGTAGTTAATTATTACAATAGAAAACAACATAACAGTATTCTTGACAATTGATTTCATCCAATTACAAATAAGGGTTTCTAGCAAATAAACTCCATATCAAATAAAGCAATCACAAAGAAAATTGTATATTCGAGATAGAATTCAGACGCGGGTATTTTATTAATGTACACGTTACCATATGAGTTTATAAAACGCAATTTACTCTAAATAAATAGTGGTTAAATATCTTTCGCTCAGCTTTCATTAATGTCTAAACAAACTTTATTTTAAAAGATTTGCGGTTATTAGTTTCTCCCACCCACCCTACACTATATCTACGTAACTTCCATATTAAAAGAAAGCTGGCGGCAGGCGCATCCCTGTATTACCTAATCTATGTTTTTCTCGAAATAATCCATTAGGAAATTGCTTCCCGAGCGGCAAAAACTCTAGTGATCGGAGGCTAAAGCACACACCAACATTTAGGGCGTCTCGTTAATAAAACAATCCAGTGGTTCACTTCAACAGAAAAGTCAATAAATCTCAGTTCTTGAGCGCCGTATTGTGTTGAGGAGAAAGAAAGGAACGGACTTTCTTTCATCTCGGTAGGGCGATATTGGGCAGGATCGTGCTATATTTTTTAGGCGCCATTATTTTAGAATAAATTTAGTCTGGTCTCTGATTATATGAGACATTAGAATTCAATTTGAAGTTAAAGCCTGGCTTCCTAAAATATTTATTCTTCATGGGATGTTATTTATGAGATGTGTTATATATATATATATCTCATCAACAATTAATTCAGTGTAAAACATTCTACACGACAAAACACTTCGACGGGATGTTAATATTTAGAAGGAAAGCAAATCCTTGAAAGTTCACAGTATTAGTGATGCAGTCGGTTTATAAAGAGCAGCGCCAGAGTTCGGTAATAATTAATTTGAGGACCACTTGGTACTACACGCAAATATTAGCAGTTATACACTGACAGAAGTATTATTCTGTGTAGGGTAAATTTACCCAACCAAGAAAAATATTTTCTCGAAGAGAGGAAATATGCGTGATTTCAGAAACTTAGTAATAGATACAAGTTTGTAAATTAAAAAAGCGAATTACAAATAAAGTCAAAGAACAAATGACATTATTTCAAAAAAATATTTTCGTTAGCGAAAAAGGGGAGAATGTTTCGAAAATGGAGCGATATGCGTAACCACACAAAGCAAATAAAAATTCAAACCTCTCTCGCTTGTCAGTTGCCCTGCATTCACTACCACGACAATCGCAGAATTCATATTCGGAAAAAATCGGGGTCAGTAAACAAAAAAAGGGAGTTACGCATTAGTAGAACTGCGATGGGAAATGTAAATATCCATTAAACATCGTTGCCGTTTCTTGTTGGGGAGTTTGTCCTGGCAACTTTTATGATTTTTTATTTTTTGAATGCTGTTTTTTATGTGTTGTGTACTGTGGCAATGTTTTATAGATAGTTCTAGTCGGATTTAATTTTTTCTACCTGGAAGTCTATTTTTCAGACCGAAGTCTGAAACAATGACCTTGCCTAGATTTCATGACGCCAGTACTGAAACTAATTTATTATCAAGCAAACAATTCGACTTTGGCAAAGACTTGTTGGCAGATTCCTGAACCAGCTGGTACCCATATTGGTCGATTGGTCTTTTTGTCATATTGTATAGTGACAAATTTTGCGTCATTTTTTATCTCAACCATAGCGGTGTTGGTGTTCCTCAGGATCAGACTTGTTCAATAGCTTAGTAGGTTAACGCCAAACTTCATATATCCAGTTGCTAGGTTTTGCGGAAAATACAATTACCTTCTTCCACCCCAGCCGCAATGTCTATTTGCTGGTGATAGGCTCATCTTCATCGTTTCATAGGTACCATTCATGTAAGATTATTGCTCGTAAAGCTTGCTTTGGTTCCACTGATTTACTTGGAAGACTTCCTGAATTTCCTCTTTTCAAAAGATTCTTGGCTTGGCAAAATTCCAAACTAGTAGGTTCACCCAGAGCAATGGCGTTCTTCTGATCATTGCCAACTCTCTTTATATTGTATTAATAAGGACTGTGAAATACACACATGAAGCTACCCCATATAAAGGAGCACCTTAAAGATAGCATCCCAGTTAGAAACTTAGCTTATCCCACAATTTTGATGACTTTCATCCAACCAAATGTTCATACCATTCAAGAATTTGACACCACAATTATTGTTAAGTATCTGAGAACCGCTTCATACGAGGAGAATCTAGCACCTTCGCGAGCCCCCATTAAGTTACTCAAACCAATTCCACAGCCATGCATTATACAGTCGGACTAAGGACTGGGACTCATTGCCATACTCGTAGTGGGGAAAAATGCGAGCACTATTTCTGAGCTCATGCAAAAAGCTCTGAAAACAACAGAAGGGTGGTGTAGGCAGGAAAACCTAAGAGTTAACTCTACAAAAGCAACACTGGTACTGTTTACGACAATAAGGAAGTTAGATGGCCTAAAACCACCAACACTTCATAACGAACCAGTACAATTCAGTCAAGAAACAAAATTAACATGGAATCAACATCTTGAACAGATGACAGACAAGTGCAAACGAGCACTAATGACCACCCGAAGGACAATTGGGATAACATGGGGATTAAAACCACGCATGATGCACTAGCTGTACACTGCAGTGGTAAGACCTATTCTAACCTACGGACTGAAATGCGGAATGGAAACTGGAGAACCCAAAATACTCTGGGCCATGCCAGAATATCCGCTGAGATTACAAACCCTATCTTTTAAATGGGCTGTGACATAATGATCGCCAAACTCTCCTTTGATAAACCCTTCAAGGTTATCTTAGATTAGGATGAGTGGAAAGAAAATCAGAAACCTGGAATCCGAACCCAGATCTGGTATGCAGACGAGTCAAAGAGAACGACAGGTTCTGGAGCAGGTATATATGGGGAAACCCTGAATCATGAAGAATATATGATATTAGGGCAATCCACCACCGTGCAGCAAACGGAAATACTAGCAATAGAAATATGTGCCCGAAAGGCACTGGAAAAATAACCAAGGGGTCAGCTGATTTATATCTTATCGGATAGTCAGGCTGCCCTAAAAACACTAGCAGCCTATCAGATAACCTCAAAGCTAACTTGGGACTGCCTGAAAATTCCAAAAACTCTGGCAAGACACAACAAAGTTACTTTAGTGTGGGTGCCGGGGAATAAGGGCATTTCAGGCATTGAGGTAGCAAACAAGCTACCTAGCTAAGTCAATTACAAAAGCACACCAGATACACTGGAACAACGTTGAAAGGCAGTTACACAGCAAACGGATGATGGGACAGCCATTCCAGCAATTAGCAGCGGATGTGCTGGCTCTTAGCCGAGTACAGCTTAGAACAGTGATGAGTCTGCTAACAGGACAGGACTGTCTAAGGGAATATCTGCAAAATCCTGATCCATACCCAGTGCACAAATCAAATCAAATCAATCAAAGGACTGGGAACTTTCGAAGAAGCTACTTTACACTCTAGCTCTGAAATCAAACTAAACCGCAAGGAATGTTGAGCAGCTCAGTCAAGTTTGTTTATCAAAGATTTTAGCGACCTTGATCCAAACAGACTTCCACACGTTGGAAGAACTCACCACTGCAACTATTGTGTACTCTAACTTGCCTCCTATGAGTACCACACCACACCTTCACAACTCCTACTCAAAGTTAGCCAAACCGATTCTACAGCGATGCCTTATGGCTATTTACCCAGCCTGATCAAGAATTGGGGACTTTCGAAGAAGCTACTCTTGCTCTGACATCAAAATTAAAGCCAACGATTGTTACTTAACTTAACACGCTAATATAATATTTTCTGGTAAAAGTGTGGAGGAATCTAGGTACACTAGAAACGTGCTTTTGTACGGAACTCTAACAGCTGCGATTTCGGTTTCACCAGGCCAATATAAATTAAGGATCATTTCTTTTTTATACAACGAGTCTAGGCACAGTAATAGCCTACTGAAATAAAAATTACTTCGTCATTGGATAGTCAATTTATGAGCAATTATCTATAATTTTCTCTACCTTGTTCGTGTACTGAATATTTGATATCGGAATCTTTATCTGCTTGACCGTCGGGTAGGGGGTGCTTGCGAAAAATAAAGATTAACCTCTTCTAATAAATTGGTTCCGTCGGTAGTAAAAGTCGAGACGTATTTTCGAAAGATCGCCCTCAGCATCCGTCAGGATTACGAACCGACCGCCCTTAATAAGACAAAAAAGATTAGTATATGAGATTCTTCTTTGAGGCGGAAACTTTTAAATGTGACTCTCGTGAAAAGTTCCACGTAGAATTTTAAACAAGCCACTCTTTTTTATTATCAGAACTTCATAACTCTCTTAATAAATTCCATGATATAAAGTTAGCTAGGGCGAATTTGGAAGTCTCTCTCGTCGAGGTTTCCCGTACTCGTTGTTTTAGTTTCGAATATTTTTATTATATCAAAGAACACACCGGAATTAAATGCTTCAGTCCGGTAGCAACTTTTCGGTCTCGACTTCGGCATAAAATATGTACATGAAATATAACTCTGGAAATGTCTCGCATGAAACTGTGATAAGTACTTGAGTGGAATAGAAATAGTTGACACACACGGGATTTTCTAAGTATGAACGTTGTGCATACAAGAAAAGAGCATGCACGAAAGAACTTATACAGTGTTGGGAGCAGATCGACTTCACTCACATATTCAGGTTAGAATTTCAAATGCATAGATGTTTGCATAAAGGTTACAGTCTTCCTTTCTGATTTGTTGCAGATTTTGAGTGATGTAAACGTATGTAAAAAGTTAAGATTTATGTAAGTTTGAGTTCTAATTTTAAAGTTTGTCGACTTGTATGTATTTCTTAGAATTGTAAGAAATCTCTTCCCAACAGTACCAAACTAAGTTGCTGCCAGATTATGCAATATCGCTCTATTTCTATTTTCCCCCAACTATTGATCTAAAAATCGTCAATCGTAAAGGGCAAAACAACACAATAAAGAAGAAGAGAAGAAAAAAGCTACTATCCCTACTATCAAGCTATGTAAGGGTAATAACTTAACGAATATTGGAAAACCAACCCCCAACAAACGTCATCATTGGGATTTGATTTGATTTGCATCATTGGGAGTCAGATAATTTTGTGGCAATCCAAGACCAAGTACCTGGCCATCACGTTCGACAGCAGGCTGACGTTTAGCTATCACTTTAATTAGACCATCTCTAAGTTTCTTCGAGCAAGAGCCGCTCGGGCTCCCCTCTTTTGCTCATTTAGTCTGAAAATCAAGATCCTCATTTATCTGAACTAGTCCAGTAGGTCTCAGTTCTACAAAACTTGGTGCCCCCAAGTCCCGCTGAGAGAGTACGCTGCAACGCTGGCGAGAGAGAGAGAGGAACTTTGGAAACGATTGCTAAGTCTTGGCCAGCCAGACCAACATGTACCTCTATTGAGGACCCCACCTGGAGCCAAATGCTTTCGGGCTTGAGGATCTCATAGCGGACAAAAAGGCTAAATCACCCTGATGCCGTCAAGCTTTAGCATCAGACGAAAGCACTTTTATCTGTTTTAAACGTGTTTTAACCCATTTCGCAATTCAAGTATATTGTACCCGATACTGGATTAAAAGCAGGCTCATACCTTGACTTATTTAGTACCGACTTAGTGGTTCTTTAAGGGCAGGTAGCGTTGTGAGAGGACAACTATTTCAACGAAAGGCGAGAGTTTGAATAAAGAAGATTATATCATTTTTGTAGGACTTTGATTGTAGATTCCTAGAATAGTTAGCTCCTATTCCAGTCGCTAGATTTTGCCACTAGACTAAGTCATTGCCCTGGGGCACCAGGTGGCAACACTACGTTCTTGTACCAAAAATAATTTTTTGTTTAGAACTTTTGTTCAAAATATCCCAAAATAATAATTGCTCCATAATTGTAACAGGCGGCAATTACGTCATACTATTAAACTAAAATAATTCTAAATGCCATTATTTTCATGCCTACTAAATGGGTCATTCATTTCAAGTAAGAAAAAAACGGGCTATATAAGGTCGATGATTCCATTAATTTAATATAATATCTTTAAACGAGATATTCTGCTGTTTAAAACAGCTGAATTGCTTTTAAAAGCAGTTTAGAACCAGATAAACTAAGTAAGTTACGTTGTGAAAGGTGGTGGTGAAGCCTAGTCACCTGATGACCTACCCCAAGCAACTAGACTGAGTTGTATAAGGTGCATAACCTCATTAATTAGTTTTTATGTTAGATCCAGATAGTCTGCTTTCGAAAATCAGCTGAGCTACTTTTAAAACCATTTCAGAACCAGATAAACTAAGTAAGTTACGTTGTGGTAGGTGGCGGCGATGCCTAGTCACCTGATGACCCATCTCGAACACTCAGACCGGATTATATAAGGTACCTAAGCTCATTAGTTAGTTTTGATTTTGGATCGAGATAATTTGCTTTCTAAAACAGCTGAGCTGATTTTAAAACCACTTCAGAACCAGATAAACTAAGTAAGTTACGTTGTGGAAGGTGACGGCGATGCCTAGTCCCTTCTGATGACCAATCCCAAACACTCAGCCCGGATTATATAAGGAACCTAACCTCATTAGTTAGTTTTGATTTTGGATCCAGATAATTTGCTTTCTAAAAAAGCTGAGCTAATTTTAAAACCACTTCAGAACCAGATAAATTAAGTAAGTTACGTTTTGGAAGGTGGTGGCGATGCCTAGTCACCTAACGACCCATTCCAATCAACCAGACCGGGTTCTGTAAGGTACCTAACCTCATTAATTAGTTTTGACTTTGGATTCAGATAATTTGCTTTCTAAAACAGCTGATCCGCTTTTAAAACCATTTCAGAACCAGATACACTAAGTAAGTTACGTTGTGGAAGGTGATGGCGATGCCTAGTCACCTTATTACCCATCCCAAGCAACCAGACTGAGTTGTATAAGGTGCATAACCTCATTAGTTAGTTTTGATTTTGGATAACTTTTGTGGCAACTGTAATTAACGTTTAGGTTCATGGTATGTTTGTTGGTTATGTTTCCTTTAAAATATTGAATGGATGGTTTGATGAGTTTGACACTTATTTCCTAATATTTTATTCCAATTTAAATTTACTTTAACATTAGCCAAAACTATGTAGGGTGATGTTGTTGACTATAAAGACGAAGTGTCACCGCAGGAAATTGGTTTCATTTCATTTGAGAACATTCTTTGGTTCATTAGCACAACAGATCTAAGCTTAAGTAGAAATTGGCAGTAGAGCATTATTGAAGGCTGTAGTATTCTTTGCAAAGCCTTCGCCATTTTTTATGTTTGAATCTCAATAACAGACTATAAACTGAAAAGCAGCAATTTTAAGATTTACATACTTGATATTTTCACCAACTTTCTCCGATTGGAATTAATTGGTTATAAAATGCTATCACATACATTCTTCCAGCAATTTTCCTACTTTATATTCACCGCTTATCGATAAAGAAAACAAAAACTACTGCCACACCAAAAGAAGTCACCAATTTCAATTTAAATCACATCGAGAACCCCCACCGTTAGCATAACTTTCGAAAAAAAAATCTATTAAACAGAAGGGTCAAAAGTGAACATCCGAAGACGTGCGCAGATTAGATTCCAACCGCACGTCTCGTAAAAGATTAAAGTTTCTCGTTGTGAACCTGCAGAAGTTTCAATCAGTAATGGGATTTGAAATACATATGTATATATACCTATAGCTGTACCTACCCGTGATCTGTCCACTCGAACAAAGCTATTCTCCGCAGGGAAGTACTGTCATTCGGCGGCACTCAGTAGCCCGATACATGGCTAACTAAATTACATTTCGAAAGCACAATGAAATAAATTGCGAGTACAGAATTCGGTAGGTACGGTAGTGCGGGGGGAGATTGGAAATGCCAATTAAAAAAAGGTTTTGAAGGTAGGTATATACATACGTATGTGGTTATAAAGCTATAATTTAAATAAAAAAATATTTTGACTATGTAACTTCAATTAAAAAATTGCGACATTTCTAAGCAAACTTTCGGAAACTATTCAAATTCGTGCGGTTTCAGGTTACGTATTTGTTAATACACAAGCTGAAATCTAACCCGCAGCTTTTCAACGAATTTCTACTTGAGTTGTCCTAACTTCGTATAACGTGTATAATTCCGAACATACATATTAATTACACATGAAATATCCTCCTACAGTTGGAGAACCACACGGCATGCATGCGGAAAACTATACCTCTAACATTGAAGCTCCATATGTGTTTATCTAGGATTTCAATGAATTTGTCAGAGTGAAGGTAACCAAAATGTCCTTTATTTGGAATCCAGTACATATGCTGTCGTAACAAATAATATTCCAGCTATAGAATAATCAAATTAATCATTATAACACGAGGAAACAATAATAATTGATTCGAGTTTTTAGAAGAAGTCAGTCACAGCTTGGCAAATCCGATGAGTAAGAAGGATATTCTATAGTTTTGATTTTCCCGCTAAATACTGAACAGTGCTGCTGTATGGGACGACGCGTTTTAATGATGTAACATGATTCCCTTCCTCGGCACTTTACTGAACATAGTAGGCAATCAATTTGCAGCGCAGCATTTAGCGGTAACTGTCTTCTGATCTTCTAAGTTAATTTCGGCCACCAAACCCATACTTCTAAAAAATACTGCGTACCTAACTTTTTCCATTGCTCGTTGTTTTTTCACTATCGTAGGGGTTTCTTCATCTTCATGTACACTCAGCGAAATTTCTATAGTTCCACATAAACTATGGAACAGAATATAGTGTTTTTCTTAAAATATCCGGCAAACTAAGTATGTATTAAAGGTAAAACTTCATTGCAAAGAAAGGTTAACACAAGTGAAAATACGATAAAAAAATATATTACACTTTCATTTGTGTCGAAATAAAACATATAGGAGTTTTATTGTTATGGGTAAAAGCCGTCCAAACCATTGCACTACCGCCACCAAGCCACCAGTGTTCTTACGCCAATCGTGCCAATAGTATTTAAAGCCAAACAGAAAACCGTCAGAAAACATGAAGTTCTTCCATTCATTATCCCAGCTCATACGATTTTGTGCAAATGTCAGCCTTGCTTGTTTGTGAGTCTTCTTTAAGGGTAGTTTTGAAATCTTTCTCTGCAATCTGTAGTACACGTCTCTCAGTTACTGGAAAATTTAAATCACATTTGATTTGTTGTGCCGTTACATTACCAAAAGAGGCTTGTGACCCCGCAATTCGCCAGAAAGGCCAGCAAAAATCGGCGGAGGTTAGGCGGCTCGTAATGCGGAGGGGTGGGTGGCTGGGTCGTGGATCTAAGATTTTTATTAATAAAGGGCGCCAGCTGTGGCCTTCACCAAAGGTAGCAGCGAGGGATCAGCACGCAACAAATCAAACACAAAAATGTCTAATATAAAAATATTTAATATAAAACAATGTAACGAACTACAGTGTTCGTCGCAAGAGATACAATTTTTAGAATTAATTTCCGTTTATTTTTTTGCCCGAGTTAATTTAATTTATTAATTATTAATTATTTATTTAATTGTTTTCTTGCATTTATAAATATATGTAAATACTTTTGATCTAAGCTGTATATGTCCAGTTTTGATGTGCTGTGTATGTTTTAACCATGTTTTTGCTCGTGATGTCACGCCACAAAAAGGTACTGACCAGGGTATATAAAGGCCGCGTTTTGATATTAAAACACACTTGCCTTCCAGCTCTCTTCCCTTTCCTACCTAACTGCCGGAGCCGACTGAGTTGGCCAGCAGATCCTGACGTGGAAGATCGTGGAAAATATTGTCAGATTTCCAAGATGGCCACCAGAGGGCGTAACTGTCATCTTAAATTTTTAAAGTGGTTTTTTACTGAAATCCACCTAGTAAATGTGACAAAAAATATGTCCCTTTTAAAGCTAAGCTTTACTTGAGCAATTTTTGTTTAACACTTTTTGATGTATCTAATAAAATAAAGTGGTGGGGGCTAATTTGATGTTTTTTAAATAAACAGCTGTAACTTCTAAACGACTGAGGGGATTTAAACAAACTGGATCTCGTTGGAAAAAGCATTTATTGTTTCATCAATGGTGACGCCGCTAGGGCGCGCTTTTTGATATAATAACAGAGAATTGCAATATCCTCTAAAAAATCAAATGCAATAATATGACTTTTTTCTATAAAAATCTAGTGAAATCATACCTAAAGAGGTTAGTGAAAACGGTATCTGGATGTCTTATTCGTAGCTTGAAATATCGAAGAAAAAAAAAATAGTTGTCATATAATTAAAAAAAAAACGTTATTACACTGGTATTTATTGTTGTTTATTTTTCATTTTTTCATTTCAATCACAAAATTTCATAATTTAATCGATTTTAAATAATAAAAGTATTTTGAATTCAAAGAAAAATTAGAAAGAACGTGTAGGAGCATAATAAGAAAATAGAATCGATTTTGAAATAAAACTAATGCGTCCCTCAATGTTCGAACTGTCTTGCATCGCAATCAATGCAGTGTTGGACCCGCTCATGCATGGACATTGCAGCGGCTTAAATTTCTGCTCTTAACACATTCGCTGCGGAAAGCCCCTTAAGGCGTCCATGCGTACTCCTATTCTAGTGCGTAAGGCGCCTATCGGCGCTCAATCAATATTCAGTTTATACGGTATGATGTGCTGCCGCACGCTGAGCAAGGGACTTGGGTTTCTGCTCGTACATAGATAGAGGTTTTACCTAGTTGTTACCATAGTTCGTTTGAATTTTGTTCTACATTTGTTCCTATGAAAGATGGATGACCGACCAGGGCCGTCTAACGTGAAAAGATACAAGAAATGCGAAGAAGCTAACAGAAGAAGAAATTACATATTTTCTCTATAATTCGGGGCGACTTTTACCTATAGAATGAGGGCGTCTTGCGCATCAGGAAAGGTAAATTCACTTGATGTGCGAGACGCCTTTGGGCGCTTGATCACGTAACAAGATATACATATAAGAAATAATATTCGAGTAAATTCATGTGCCGCTTTTACGAGAGTATGCGAACATAAGTACCGCAGCGAAAGTGTTAACAGACTACGCATGGCCTCTTGTTCGAACCGCAACATGACATCTATTGGAGTCTCCATATAATAATAATAATAATAATAATAATAATAATATTGGCTTTATATTGTGTGGTCTGTTTGGAACTATTATCCGCCCTATTTCTCCCTATGTGCCGTGTGTCTTGATTTTGTTGTAAACCAATTGCCAATTTTATTAAAAGATGTGCACTTGCAATTACGGCAATATATCTTCTTGCAAATAGACGGTTGCCCAGCACATTTCTGAAGGAATGTGTGAGAACATTTGGTTCTAAGATATCACCAGAGATGGATTCGGCAAGTAACTATTTCCGTGGCCACTGTGATCGCCAGAATTCACCTGTTCTACTATTCTAACTTATATTTATGGGTTCAGTTGAAAGATATTTTGTTTACAAAATACCACCAACAGTCAGAGATGACATGAAAGTACTATAGCCTTTGTAGCCCGTCAAGAGCAGAAATTGAAGCTGCTGTAATGTCTATCTAGGAACGGTATGCATCAATGCATTGAGTGTGATGCAAGACAGTTCGAATACTGAAGGACACATTAGCTTTATTTCAAAATCGGTACTTTATTCTGATTGTGCTCCAGCACAATTTTTCCAATTTTTTGAACTAAAAATACTTTTATTTGTTAAAATTGATTAAATTATGAAATTTTATCGTTGAATCTTGAAACAAGACAAAGAAACAACAATAAATACCGGTGTAATAGCGTTTTTTTAAGTTATATGATAACTAAATTTTCTTTCTTCGATATTTCAAGCTACCAGGAAGATATTGAGATAGTGTTTTCACTAACCCATTTAGGTATCATTTCACTACATTTTTATGAACAAACAGCCATATTATTGCATTTAATTTTTTAGAGAATTTTGCAATTTTATATTATTATATCAAAGAGCGCGCTCTAGCGGCATCACCAAGAATTAGACAAATCATAGGTAAGATGGGTTTGATGCAACAATAAATTCTTTTTCCAACGAGACCAAGCTTGTTAAAATCCGTTCAGCCATTTTGGAGTTACAGTTATTTATTTAAAAAAACATCAAATTACCTCCCACCACTTTATTTTAATAAATACGTCAAAAAGTGTTAAACAAAAATTGCTCGAGTAAAACAGTTTTAAAAGGTACATATTTTTTAGTATCATTTACTATATCGATTTCAGTGAAAAATCGCTTTAAAAATTTAAGTCGACGGTTACGCCCGCTGGTGGCCATCTTGGAAATCTGACAATATTTTTCACGGTCTTCTTTTGTCTACTTTAGTCCTAGATTTTTTCTCCGCAAGGTGCTCGGACGAATAGTTTACGAGATACAGCACTTTGCATTCTTAGCTGGCCACCCATGTAATTGACAGATAAAATAATAAATCAATAATTGTATCTTTTTCCCCGTAGACAACATGTACAAATACTAGCCGTAGCTTTCAAAATAAAGCTACTGCCAATCTTACAACATAACTTCGTTACGGTTGTGACTCTGTTGACCTTGATTTCGTATACGCTGCGTAATCGATAATATATATCGAATCCTGCTACTAAAGCTGATAGGAAACTCGAAACACGAAGCCCTACGAATAAAGAAACCCTATTTCTAGTTTTCTGTCGTAACTCCTAAGCAATATGATCGGCATTTCAGCATGCATAATAACACCTCGTACGTGATGGGTAAAAAAGAAGAATTTTAGAATGATGTTACATATATAATATGTTTGGAAATGTAACGAACGTCAAGGTGGAGAGCTACAGATACTTACGTAGGGTGGATGAATTAGTGAGCTAAATCCAAACAACCTGAATTAATTATGAGGTAATTAAAGAATGTTTTAGTAAAATGAAATTAAATTTATTGAAAGTTTTGAATGGGTTTACATGAATATGTCCAACACAGTTTGTTTGAATAGAAATTAAATGAACTTTCCCTTAATAGAACTCAATTTGTTTATAATTATTATGATGTCAGTTATGATTTGTTTTAAATGCTGCTAACTGTAGATTATATAAATTTTGCCAAATATAGAAATTTATTCGGAGTTTAATTAAATTTTATCAAACATTTCATGACAATCTTCTCTTGCATTAATTGAAATCTAACTCAATAAATAGGTATATACAGTGCGGTTTTAAAATATCCCCCTTCGTAAGTTATTCTATACAAAACGTAATATAAAAGCAAAGTAAAAAGGTTGTCGTTTCACATAGGTACTTCTTGCAACTTTTAATGAACACCCAAATGCCAACAGTTTCAGGTTTCCTTGTTTCACATGGTCTGCTCTGTTGTACCAATTTTCTACAAAATCACTGATGTTATCGTTCCTTAAAGCTGAAAACAAACAATTTCTCCACTGTGTTTGTCACTAATTAACTACCGTTAATAAACCGCATACGTATGAGTCATGGTGACCAGCTTTCCAAAATTTCGTAAATTGGAGCCCTCACAAACTAATTCTAATATGATAAACTTGAGAGATGCCGGTTCTGATTTTATCAATCTAGCGGATGAGTTCTAGAGGGTAGCAGCACTTCAACTTTTGCTTTCTAGTTTATTGTTTCATTAAACTGGTTTTTATTTTTAGGTTGTTAGCGATTATTTTATTTGGACATACCAAAAAGCGTTGGTAATCGTGCAAAGTACTTTCGACTGGAATCGTTCTAAAATCTCGATGTTTGATGTGGAAGTAGCCCCCCACAGTTGGCTACCATAGATCGAAACACCCAATAGAGTTTGCTGAATTTGAAACCCAGCTACTGTTTTCAATTGAGTTCAATTTTTTATCGAGATGCATTTCCAAATTTTGGACGTCCTCTTTATGTGAAGGGTACGCTTATTTAAATATACAGCAGGACAGTCTCCGCTTCTGGTAGTGAACATAACGTGTACTGATTTGCTCTCGTCTAATTTAGTCTCAAATATTCACTGGATCTCTTGGTGCCGAAGTAGAACTCTAGATCACTATCACCCACAGGACACCAAACACTTGGATA
>SMLS01058632.1:0-16977 GCA_004785975.1 Popillia japonica
AATTTTTAGCGTGGAATGCGTCACTCTTATATGATATGCTCCTTGTCTAAGCCATCGATACGCTTCTCTGCTAGATATAGTGGGAGAACGGATCAGTGTACGTAGCTTCCTGGCGTTGACTTTGCAGCGATTAGGTCTGTATACAGATTTGTAATAAATGTATGTATTTGTATGAAATTAAATGCGGTTTTTTTCAGTAGATAATTTGTATATGGTTTAGGCCAAGATTAATTTTCCTGAAAAAGATAAATGCTTTCATAAATTTTATTTGAAAGCAAAGCAATTATTAGTAGATCGAACTTCTCCGTTGAACAAAATGCATCCAATCTAAGAAAGAGTGTAAATTGAATTGCACACACTCGTAATAAATGCCGTAGACAAGGTGACGACATTAACGCAAAAGTGATAGTAGACAGAAAATATTTGAATGTTGCATTTATTATTCTTGATGGAGGAAAGCCACATCTGGGATGCTGCTTAATGGAATTACAACTCGCTGAATAAGTTATTTGAACGCCGTATGCTGAAGAACACGAACTTAAATACTGAACAATATCCGGGATTACGATGGAGTCCCATTGTTAAAAAGGAACCGCCAGCCTTAGTCGATTTCAGCTATTCTATTTACTACACTTAGAAATTTAAATTTCGTAAATGCTTTCGAAATTCTCAGTTAGGTAATAACAAGCCTATTCTGTTTGGTTATATAAACGATTAGGAGCGGATTTCATTTACATTTCATGCTAAGCGACGAAAAGATTTATTTTGCAAGACTCCAATTAACAAATTAATTTTCGTCGTCGGAGGAGAGTCAAACAGAATCCTTAGAACATTTCTATGGACTCGTCAGTACGCAAACTTAATACTTTAATCAGATGGGAAAGCGGCGTAAATAGAAAGGATACTAAAGCGGGCGTTACACTCGAAATAAATAATACGCTTCTAAATTTGTATACCTAGTATCCTCGAAGTTAATTTATGTTTAGGTACTTACTTCGCCTGAGAAGTGATTTTCCTACAGAACACATCTGATTGATATAAAGTCGGTTATATAACCCAAGCCCGTGAGAGGTTCTAAAAGTTCCACAGCAACAGTAACAACAACAGAAACGAAACCGTTGTAAAGCTTCTTATGAGCTTATGATGTCGTTCAGTTTCGGGGAACGTTATCAAAAACCTCTTTATGCCTGTCTCCGATGATATAAAACATTTGCATGGGTATTTGAGAGATGGTATCTTAATTACACCTGAGTTTACCCTCAATTGGCTGCTACTTCTTCAAGGGTCCAACAGAAAAACTGTCGTTGTACACCATTTATATGCAAATGTTCTCTTCCACTCTCGGCAACTTTAATCATTTCCTTCTGATTAAAACAAATCGTCAGGTTATAGAGATAGCGCACTGAGAAAAATGTTACAGCAAAACGTTTTATTTAGAAATTTATACTTATGAATAGTATAAATTGTATTAAAATTACGAACATTGTGTTTAATGGCCAACAACAATTTTGTTCCTAAAATCTTAAAACAAAACGTTTTAAGATTAAAACAAAAGGTTTGCTACATTTGATGAAATTTTTAAATAAAAATAATTTACATCTAGCAAAACTAGTTCATTGGTTTTTAAAAGTATTTATATTGGTTTTTAAGAGAGAGAAGATTTAAGGCGCTCGTACGTAAAAAGAATGAGATGCAGTATGACGCGGTCTTTGTATTTGTGAAAAGGTTGATATTGGCGGTAAAACATCGATAAACACCACGTACTACCTACCTATTTCGTTTGATTTTGTATAAAATTAGACATTATAGTAGTGTACCGTGCAAAAAATGGATAGTATGGAACAGTTTCTACTAATGTAAGTTGAAACTTCCAGCAGTTAGTAAGCGTATTTGAAGGTAAGGAAAATGTAAATAAATGCAAGACGTAAGTACTTTATAATTAGTCTCAAAAAGACACATCATACCAAATTTTAGGTTAAGTACTCACAACATCTTGTGTTTTGTAGCAAATGTGATAGACAACGAATCGTTAATTATTAAAAAAAGAACCAACTTTATTGAAAGAGTTGATCCCCGGGGCAGGAGAATTTTTAGGAAAGTACGACAGTTAACTTAGTTAGCGGTATGTACCTATATTTTTTCACTACATTGAGTTACTATCAAGTACTTACATTATTTTAAAATGTTAGGGGGTTAGAGTGTTAAAAAGATTGAATTAAAAAGTTATTTAAACATAAACAATTTTTGTATTTTAGAATAGACACGGTAAATATGGAATCTTATTTATTATTGATTTTTCGTAAATGTATTCTTTGCAAAAACCTTAAATTAGGTATATTTAGAAAGTTCGAACGTCATAGTAACATTATAGTCAAAATACAGGACGCTGAAGAATCTGAAACTTGTGAATTATGAATAGAGTTGCGACAATTTAGAGTTAAAATATATACCTATCACTAGTTCTAATGAGTGCCGTCAACGATGTAGAGTATGTTACCTTAAGATACTTGCTTGCTGAATAAGACCTTTTTTATTGTAGTTAAACATATGTTAATGCATAAATAAATTTTTTTATAATGTTTTTGTTTATTATGTACCTATAAAATGTAGATACTATTAAAATCCACCATTTATTACAAAAAAACCTTTACAATTTCGTATGTATCTAAAAATGCGTATAACGCTAATATTATTGCAGAAATCGTAAAGACCGGGCAGTGTCTTATTATATAATTATCCTTTAATATTGACAAAGTTTGAGCGCGTTTTTTATAATGTCTTTAAAGTAACAATTTTTTTATAATATATGAACTACGACGCTTTGATTTATGATTTTGTTATACAAGTACACTATCATATGTGTTTAAGTATTAAAACCGATGCACTATATCCATCAACAAGCTATACAAATCCACGTATGGTTGCGGGAAATATACAATCTTTGTTTGAAACAATTGGAATAATAGGTATATAGTGTACACAATACATATATCTGAGGATATCGTCCGGATATTTCCGAATATTCTCGAGATATCCTCAGCCGTGTCCACAAGATATCGTCGGAGACAAATATTAAAATCCTACATAGAGCGGATAATATTGGTAAACGCCATCGCCATTATGTAAGAACTGACTTCGTTCGAATAGCGTGTCTGATTCATCTGAAACTGTTAGGATTCTGCGTATAGCAATATCTACTTACATCACATTGCGTCGAATCTTAACAGTTTCAGATTAATTAGCGACACTGTTAGAACAAATGTCGGCCCACCTGTACGTATAAAAAAAAATAAAAATACTTGCTAAAACAGCAACAATTTAGTTTTACGGTCAGTACTTTTTATTCCTAGAACAGTGATTACTGCCACTAAAAATAATTATAAATTAGAGTTATTTTTAGTATACATAGATAGTTAAGTTAAATAAATCCTCTTCTAAAACTTGACAAAGTTTACATTTAATTTCAATATAAATTTTCATTCAATTTCGATATTTTATTTATCTTAAACTAGTAACATTAGTATTCTTAATTCTTATAAAACTATTTTGTAAACCTGTTAGTACAAATTATTGCTAATTGTAGTACAAGCAATTTACTTAAAGTTACTATAAAATATAGTAAATTGAAGTATAATAGGTACTTAATTTCCAGGAATAAATTTATTGTTAAATTTAGTATGCTATGTTGCTGTCTTATATATAGCAATAAATTATACTACAATGCAGCATATTTATACTTATAAATACTATAAATTTTTCTCCGTGCGTTTACTGGAATCCATGTAGCGTTTATAATATACCAACGTTGTTATGTATGTGACTTATAGTCATTTTAACGGAATTTGAAATATCTAACCTAAAACCTAACGCATAATTATTATTTTGATTGATAAGAATTAAACATATAAATATTAATAAGTACATAATGTTTTGGTGATAACAAACCCTGCATGACAGCAGGCAAAACAAACTTTGCGGTTTACTTTTATTTTGTCGTTTAGCAGCAGTTTGAGAATAGGAACAGTAAATTACCAAAAATTAAGTACACATTTATAAAACGTGTGTATTTAATAGATGTGTGATCTGACTGTCTTGACATCGTCTTGGCATGTAGTGTTTCTGCAAATGCTTTTTCCCATTCTTCTCTAAGAATTCTTGTTCTCAGTTCTGTAACTGAACGAAAAGCAGGAATTCGTCAAGCAATCGGTCTTCTGATGCAGTTTCGCCATGTTCAATGGGAATACAATAATGTACAAATTCTTGTGGAATTTGCAATAATTTTCTAAAATTAGTATTTAATTGCCCCAATAGTCACAGTAAACGGCTACTCTACAATGTGAAAAATAACTTGCTTTGGCTTCTACTTTTTGAGGAAACTATGACATTTTTCTCGTAGAATTGTATTTCGATCGATCTGTCCGCTATAAACCACGAAATAGTGTTGTAATGAAATCATTGAACGCAATTTTCGAAAATAACACATTTGCAGAGAAATCAAATATTTGAAAACGTATAATAGGGTATAGCGAACCTTTACGAATGATTTTCAGCATAGAACTCAGGTATGCAATATATAGTGTCATAGAAAAAGATTCATAACTCTGATATAAAAATATACCTTACACATCACTAATCAGATGGAAAGGTAACAATACGAGAAGAAGATGATTTGAACAAAATCCAATAAAACAAAATCGTAAACAACAAGAACCAAAATAACAGAAAGTGCAGATAAAATTCAAGAAATATATGCAAAATGCAAGAAGCATCAAAAACAAATTTCATGAAATAGAGATGATTCCAAGCACTCATAAACAACCGGAAATAGTAGCCATAACAGAAATATGGTTTTATACATCTGAACATCTTTACAAGCTAAACAATTACAAAGCGGTATGCTTCTCAAGAAAAAGCAGAGGTGGAGGAATAGCTCTCTATATAAGGAAAACATACAATTTAACATTTTAACAAACAAAGCAAGAAGTACAGTGAAAATTTTATCGATACACTTACAACAAATAGACATTACGCTAACATTAATATATAAACCACCTCAGCTGGATTTCAAAACCTTCAAAACTGTCCTTAAAAATAATTCGATAAACAGAAAAAAAAGCAGATACTTATAGGAGATTTTAATATAAATATTGCCGAAAGAAACAAAACAACGAGAGAATATTACAATCTATTCGAAGAAAGAAATTACTAAATAATGAATGCTACTCGTAGATCAAAAAAACACTGCACACGAATAAATTCGAACGAAAACGACCCTACATTGGCCCATGTCATCACAAACACTAAAGAAAAATTGCCAAAATAAAAATATTACCGACAAACTTACACGATCATAATGCTGTCATAATTGAAATTAACGAGAACACAAAACAGAAGCACAAGTACGAACAAATAGAATATTTTAAAACGGAATATAAGTAGATATCAACAGAAATAGAAAACATTGCAACACACAATATAACAACTACGGAAGAACTATCTAAGAAAATTCAAAACATAACAGAAACACATCGAAAAAGCACGAAAATCCGAAGGAGACAAAACTGCCCCTTGAATAGACAAAAACGTCATAAGCCAAATAAAAAAGAGAACTAGGCTATATATAAAAAACAAAAACATACCCACTTAATGACACATATTTGCAAAGTAGAATATAAAATCCAAAAAGAATAGGTACACAAACCAACTAGTAAAAAGTACAAAAAACCAATATTTCGAAACAATATTTAAGAAACAAAGCGGCAAAAAGTTAGTACAAAGGCAAATAAACACTTATAATAAAATACCACCAACTACCAATACAAAGAAAATCATACCACAAACTTATTTCGAACCTACAACTGAAGAAGAAATTACATTACTTAAAAATTAATTCAAGGCGTCAGGATTCGATAAAATCACAAACAATATAAGAAAACAAAATGGCGCAAAGCTAGCACCAATACTAAGCACGCTTATAAACTAAGCACTGCAGAAAGGTACATATCCAGACTATCTGAAAATAACAATAATAATATCTATCCATAAGAAACATGACCAAAATATTCCAGAAAATTACAGACCAATCCCCTTGTTATTAACAAAGACACCAGAAAAGACCATTCAACTAAGAATTACAACACACATACAAATAACATTATAAAAGATCACAGAAAAAAGGTAATAGTAATATTTATAAATATGCGAAAAGCGTTTGACAATATCCAAAGGTAAACTCATAGAAAAACTTGAAAGCTATGGATTCCAAGGCAAGGAACTACATGTAATAAAATCCTATATCTCCAACAGAAAACTAATAACAAAAATAAACAACGTTTTAAGTGAACCAAGTTATACCGAATACGGACTACCACAAGGTGGAAATCAGCCCCCCTCTCGTCCTCCCCCGCCCCCCTTTCTATATACACTCTATGTAAACGATTTATTTAACCAACCCTGCAATGGAAAACTGTATGCGTATGCAGACGACACTTGTATACTTTACTCCGGACAACATGTCAAAACCATGGAGGAAAAAATAAAAGAAGACACGAAACCAGTAGAAGAGTGGTGTTTGAATAACCTTCTTACCCTAAACGAAACAAAAATGGCATACATGGTATACAACTCTACGAGGGAGAAGCAAGAAGTAAAAATTGAACTGAAAGAACAAAAACTAAATGAGATCAAAGAAACAATTTATCTGGGATTGCACCTACAAAATACAATGAAATGGGACAAACATGTACAACAAATAGTCAAACAAAACACCAAAACAATCGCAGAGTTATACAAAATAAAAAATATTGTACCACTTGCTTGTAAAAAACCAATTTATGATGAACTTTTTACTGCAACAAACAGTTATTTAATAAACATATAGAGAAACACAACAGCGAAAAATATATCCAAAATACAACTACAACAAAACAAAATACTAAAAATAATACAAAAAATGTATTACAGAACACCAACGAAACACATCTACAGGAAAACACAAAAACTAAATATACAGAAATTAATGGAACTTACATAACATACTTCTTCTACATAAAATAGAAAATAAGAAAATAAAATTATAGAGAAAACTTCAGACAAATATACGAGTACACAACGAGAAGAGTATCACACTTGTGAACCGAAAAATATAAACACCAAAAATATAGCCAAACACTGACTAACCAAAACAATAGAAATTTACAATAAAATTTCAAAAAATATAAAACAATTACCATACCACATCTTTAAGAACAAAATAAAACATATGCTAAGAAAGGAAAACTAAATTAAATACATACAAGAAAAAAAATCACACAAGGAAGACTCAACGACTGACGAAAGAATCCAAGAGGCCCTCAATACCATTAGCCCGGGATAGCGGTTTTTGGGGTGAAGTAGAGGGATGCTACAACAACATGTATTAATGTTCTTTTTATGATTGATTGATATGTTGCAATTTATATATTGTTATTAATAAAAAAATAGGCGCGACACTTTTTTGTATGTATATACTAAAAAAATATTCAAACTAGCAAACCAGTATTAACAGTATTAAGAGTTAAAAAAATGTACGGTTTAGACAACAGTCCGCCACCTTCACATCTTGTTTACGACCTCCATTCGTCAATGGGACACAGACGAGAACAACAGTGAATTAAAATTGGATCAGCACCGCATTCATATGTATGTGTAATAATTTAGAAGTGACCCTTTGAAGTAGATTATGACAGAATTTCAGCATTAAATTTGTATATTATGCAATGAGCATTTAATTATGGGTATTAAGACACGAATATGAAAATTACGACACGAGCCGCACAATAAAACGATCCCGCAATGAAACATTATTTTTTAAACATTTAATTGATAATAAAATTAATAGTTATGATGCCAATTTCGGTGGTAATAAATTGTTCGTGGCTGTTGACGCTTGTTCCATAATTTCCGGTGTATTAAAATTTCCCATTTTACTGACTATGGCTCATTTTTATCATTCATATTTCCAAAAAAAAAAATAAATATTAATAAATTAAAATAATAATAAATAAATTTTCACAAGTTATAAGTAAACTGCATAGAACTGTTAAATTTAATTCATTTAATATTTTATATTAACGTACGCGCCTGTAGGTATAACATCCTATTATTCGATCAATAGTCAATACGGCTATGACTGTATGGTACTTACATTATTTCAGTGAGGCACAGTACACAATATCTCTTTCATTTGGAGGTGAATTGAAGATTCCATTAAAAATCAATTTATTTCAATTGTTTTATTCACCTCCAAGTGGAAAAGGTATTTGAAGTTAAAAGAAAAATTAAAAATGTAATTGTATTTTCCCCTATAGTACGAAACGACTTTTAGACATAGCAATTTGAATAATCATTCTATGTAATCATAACAGATGATGTCTAAGCGTATCGTATGACTTTGAAACAGTTACCTACATCTCTAAATTGTTTATCTCCGGTTACAGCCTATCTAGGTTTATATAAATTTCTACTATACCTACTATTTTACACGGAAGGTTCTGTTACTAACTGTAACTTGATCAAATATTTAACAGGAAACTGTACATCTTAAAAATGAGAATTAACGCATAAATTTATTTGAGTAAAAACTGCATCCATTTCGTCAAACAGTTGCAGCATCATCAAATACAGACAGTGAATGATTTATTAGAACGAGCTGTCAACGTTGCGGCGAAACAGGAAATAACGTGCTTATACAGATTTTCCGTGAAAATTTAACAATTCAACAATGACATGAAGTTGAAGGCCGTCAAAGTCAGTTGGACAAAAGTGAATTTCTGCAACCCTGACTTGGTAGCTAAAAAGCGCTATAGAGATAATGCAGAGCTTAGGGATACGTAAATAATGATACATATAATCGTAAAATCTATATTACATATTTATGGATTTGCATATTACATATTTATGGATTTGCATAGATAATAAAATAAATTTGCTACTACAATCTTTACATTCTCGAATTTACGTACCGACATAGGAAAGTTAAGTTAGGCGGAATATATCTAACATGCAAGTTATCAAACTAAATTTGAAGGCTCTAATGTAGATTACGCTGAAAATGCACTGCCTTGGATGGTGAAATGCAGTCAAGTGATAATGGGTCGTAACGGTAATTGAACTGCATATTGGGTAATTGCGACTTAGTACTTTATATACATACATAGGTACTGATATTATCTCAGGGGAAGTTCCGCTCGTATTTGTTTGCATGAACAAGTAGCTGCTAGTATTGTGGAACTACAAATGTATGCACGTTTTCTTAGTTATTTCATTTTTCAACCAAGTATGTTCTTTGTATCTGAAAATCTTTTAGCACATTATGCATTTTAAATTATAATTCTAATAAAGAATGTAATACTTCTTTCCTAAACATGACATCACTTAAAATCGAAGGCAAAAAGAACAAGTTTGGTTGTTCTTTACCGATTGTTATATAATGTAAAAAACGACAAAGGAGCAGGTATGTATGTACACTGTTGGAAATAATAGACGAGCACACCCTATATAATCTGAACGCGTAAAGATGCATCCATAGAATTTGCAGGGCATCAAGGTTTCCTATAGACGAGTCTATGCAGCGAGTTTCTACTTGTGCCATCACCTCACTTTTTACTGAGCGACACCGATAGATGGAAAATACTATGGAGATTGACGGGGGTGGGCGAAACCGGTCGTTCTTAGTGTGGTGTGAAGGTCCATGTATGTAGTTACATTCGCTGCATAATGGCGGATTGATCGCGCTACTTAAGCGAGTTTGAGCGAGGAATCTTTGTGAGGATGCACATGGCGGGTGTATTCAGCCGGGAACGGGTGTCGCGCGGCCACAGCACGCGAGGACCGCGCAATTCTGGAACGTCGCGTGCGTTGTCTTCAAACAACGTCAAGCCGTTTGGCCAGCAGGAAGAGAAGGTGTACTTCCTACGGGAACTGTACGAGGACGTTTGGTAGAGGGAATGCGAGCGCGCCGTGCGTTACAGCAGCTTCCACTGGGTTGCCGAGTGGGGGGCACATTTTGTGTTCCAATGAATCAAGATTCGAATTGGGCGTTGGCGACTCGCGAAACTCGTCGGTGACCTGGTGAGGGTCTACTCGCAGTGCGTTTAACCACGCTATATACACCGCCAGGAGGGCATTATGGTATGGGATGCTGTTACATATGGAGGATGTACACGTCTGCTGCGTGTAGAACAGACGATGACGGGTCTCCGATACGCAGATGAGGTGCTACGGTCCGTTATGCTTCCCTAGGTTCGGTAAAGCACACGTCTGCCTATACATGTACGACAACACTCGACCGTACGTCGTGCGTGTAGTATAGGCTTTGTGGAAGAGCACCATATGCAAATACTTCCATGGCCAGCTCGATTTCCGGATCTGAATCCGATCGAACAAGTCTGGCATATGATCGGTTGGAGACTTCAACGTTGTCCGGCTTCCCCGGCTACCGTTGAGCAGCAATGGAGGTGAGTTGAGGTGGCAAGGTTGGCCATCCCTCTCAGTGCCATACAAAGACTTATTGACTGTATGACTGTAGCGATGGTACGCACCGCACGCGGGGGATACTTCTGCTGCATTCCGTCCCAGCACGTTCACGGCGCTTTCCGTATGAGAGTACGTTATAGTAGTTTAGTAGGTACTACTTTTATACAAAGTTTCATTACGCTAGAACTACGCGTTCAGATTAGACAGGTGTGCTCGTTAATTATTTGCAGCAGTGTATATTGTTTACAAACAAACAGCGTTTTATATGCACATTTAGATGTTACAATTTAATATGTGGTTGTTATAAGTTACGTCATGCAAGTGTAATATTTCAGCATTAGAAATTTCTATTTGCAATCTTTCCTTCTGAGGGTTGAAATAAATTTTGTCTCTCCATGTCACGTTATGAGATAATGTAAATTGGTTTTTGGAATTTTTCCGTAAGTATAACACATGTGCTGACTGCAGACTCTATATTACATTATCAGATGTAATTCGACTTGGCTAAAGTGGAAACTTAAACACCTCCAGCGTATACCTAATGTGTTGATGTAAACGCAAAGGCGACGTTTCATATTGTCCCATTTTCTGCTGGTTAATTCATCGTATTGTAAACATTCGCTCGGTGAATTTATCATGTTTTGTCAGGATGTCATGACATCTCAGTCTTCCTTCGTTTGTTAGCGTAAATCGAAACGCCGCGCGGCAGAGTTAATTTAAAATGGACAAATTAAACTCGATATAATTGTTGTTCAGAGACAATTAACTGTCACTCCCACAAAGTAATTTTATTTTGCGACGACAGCGGCATTCTACAGGATGTTTACTATTGTTTGAGGACTATTGTGTTGATCTGCACACGTGTTTTTGCGATAATAGAACACCTACTTGTTTTTTTTTTAATTTTCTACAGAAATTGCTGTATTGAAGGAAACAAAATACGTTTACGTGAGGCTGATCTCACATCTAGTGATGTTATTGATTATAATAAATTGGTTTTAAATACAGTGGCGTAGAATTATGACTTCAGAATTAATTACGCACTACATATTCGTAATTGTACGTAAAAAATAAATAAGTAAATGTCAAGTGTATTGTATGTATTGTTAATATTTGGTATGTTATTAGTTTGAGATACTATGTTTATTGTAGCGTACTTGATATGTCCCGTTAGTAAAATACAATGACCCAAACGGTGTCTCGTTACAAACAACATAAGAAAGGGTCTAACAATTAAAATGTGTTACACGAGCAATGTTCCATAAATCTTCGGATCGATATGCATCTAAACATATATTAATCGCATACATAGTGATGTGTAATTCAATTTTTTTGTGTTTTGCATAGAATATACATAAGTATTTATAGTAATTTATAAACATATAGCAGCAAATTTGCATAAAGATTTGAGAATAAAAAATATCTTAAGGTCATATTGTATAAAGTAGGAATTATTTGAGAGAAGCAACCGTACAGAAGACAAGATGGATATATCAACGTAGTGTAGGATTTAACTTCGAGTGATAGAGCAAGTGCACAAAAACGAATTTAATTAGTATACCGACTTCGGATAACCAAAGATACTATTTATAATAATATAATAATGTATAATGTATTGTATACAGTACTAAAATTGCTTACGATTTCGTAATAGTTATAAAAAATTGTCAACATATAACTTTTATGAAAGTTAGATACGCACTTACATACTTAAAACAACTTTTGCATCTCTTTAGACAAGGAGTGAAAAGACTTAGAGACGAATTATATTGAAATGGTATAGTTATGAAATATACACTGGATGAAGAGAAATTGAAATAGATATAGGAGCAACTGGAAATTTGGTACAGCGCCTATGTAGACTTAACAATAACAATTTTACTGCTCACATTTTCTACAAAAAGGAATTTTTTCTTTAGTTAGACGAAGCTGTATACTAGATCGCAATGTTCTGTTCGATAAAGAGCTAAATAAACAACAACGAGGTATGTACATCTTACGAATATGTTTGCAATTTAAAAAGTGTTGATGTATCCCCTGTAGCATGGAAAAATAACAGAACGGTATGCCTTTTGTCAATTTCCAAAGGTGAAATTTCAAAGAATACAATAAACCTCTTTGATAGACATAAAAATGACTATAATAGGCGCTCATGGTCATTATTGGAATCACCTTGCTAACAACAAACAAGCCTCGAATCACGCCTGTTATAGACATTTTTTGGCCACTAGAGGGCATGAGGTTTGAGAGAGCGCATTCAGTGGGGTATTATACCGTGAGTTTCTTTTATCTCTGAACATATGTATAACGTTAACCCCACCATTTGCTATGTTCAATTTTAAAATGGACAAGTCAATGCATTGTAGACAATTGTATTATGCAAGTCAATGCACTCTTTGAAAAATAAACTAGATTATCACTTCGTTATTAAAATAGTTCAATTAAACACAATACAAGATTAATAGTTTAATTTAGTTGAAAATCGAAAAGAAAAATGCTACTGTGGTTGTGAATAGTGCCGAAGCCATCGTTTTTGAACTAACCACAGTCAAATGACACATCGAATAATATTTTTAGGCTATAATTTATTTCAGTACATCAGAGGTGAAATTATATTAAGTTACAATTTTTTAGTTATTGAGTACACTTAATATCCATGATAATCACCAGATATTAAATCATTTAGTACAAAAGTACAAGTTTAACGAAAAACTGACTTGTGCGGTGCTAATTTTGAAATTATGTACAACAGCACTCAAACAAAACTATTGGGTAAATGAAAACAATTCAAAGTAATTGTTTGAAGTGACCACCTTCACGTTCTAAACAATAGGCTAAACGATGATAAAAACCCTGCACAGCATTTCTTAGGAAATTCGGATTCAATGCATTACACGCAGTGAGTATGCGATCCCTTAGTTCTTGAATATTTTGTATTTGAATATTATTATAAATTTTAGTCTTGAGATAACCTCAAAAAAAAGTAATTTGGTGGCAAGTCAGGCGAGAATGGTGGCCAAGTGATAGGACCAAATCGACCTATTCAGCGATCTGCAAAATTTCATTAAGAAATCGCGTGACAGCAGCAGTAGAATGTGGTGGGGCCCCGTCCATTTGGAACCACACACTTTCGATGTTTAAGTTTTGTATATCTGGAATAATATGTATCCGAAGGAGTTCTAAGAAATTTATTATTGATCTCTCTGGATAATTAACTGAAAACAGGTCACGAATACTGCGCACAGTGTTTTCTCTTCTGTAGTATACATGTTGAAACAAAAATAAATACAAATATTAAACTTTATTTCTGTATAATAGTGTCAAAATTAACAACTGCTAATAAATTTGCTTTCAATTTGTTTTATCAAAGAGTGCGTTAACTTACGATGTACAATTATCTACAATGCAATACATAGTTTCGCAAAACTCAGTTCTCAGTGCCAAATTTGTAAGGTTTGTACTTGAATTTTTTTAAATATCGAAGACTTAGAAACATTACACTGTTGCGCTAGGTGTCGCAGCGATGTCACATGGTTCTCTTCAGCGTAAAATTATACTGCTAATTCCACTAACTCCGTAAGTACATTGGAAGCATTTGTCTTTGTTATGCAAATTAACTATGCATCTACTTAACTTCATAGTAATATTGCAAATAGTACCAATCGATGGTATTGATCTGTCTGGATAGTTTACTGAAAATAGGCGACGAATACTGTACGCAGTATTACCCTTCTATCAGTGTACGAATGCTATTTTTTCTTCTGTCATGTAGATATTTGAAATAAAAATAAACTGAAATATAATATTACACTTTATTTCTTTATTACTATTGTCAAATTTTTCAACTGGCAATAAATTTGATAGGCATTTGTATTAGTAAGGAGCCCCACCACACTCCCTAATAAAATGCAATCACTGGACACGTTGATTTGGTCCTATCGTTTGGCCACCATGCTTACCTGACTTGTCGCCAAATGACTTTTCCTTAGGGTTATCACTAGTCTAAAATTTATAATAATATACAAATAAAAGATATTTAAGAACTAAAAAATCGTATACTCACTGCGTGTAATGCATTGAATCCCAATTTCATTACATTAAATCACTTCTTTTCTGAAATTTTTACTTCTGTAGTAAATTACTTCTTATCTGGTGATTAGATCAGATATTAAGGAATCGCATACTCACTGCCTATAATGCATTGCGTTCCAATTCCTTAAAAAGTGCTGTGCAGGCTTTTTTGTATCACTTTGCCTGTATTATAACATGATTATAACCTAAAAATATTATGACATGTGTCATTTTATTGTGGTCGGTTCAAAAACGATGAGTCTGTTATTCACAACCACGGTAGTATTTTTCTACTTTATTTTCAATGAAATTAAATGTATTAATCTAGTATTATGTTTAATTGAACTATTTTAATAACGAAGTGACAATCTCGTTAATTAAATTGTGACGTCTTGACGTATTTGAATGTTTATTGACTTGCATAGTAGAATTGTCTACAATGCATTGCCTTTTAAAATTGAACATAGGCTAATGGTGGGGATGGCTGGGCTTTTCTTTATCAGAGATAAAGAAAACTCACAGTAGAAAAGTCGTGAGGGAAGTACTGTGAAATTAGATCTAGCACACCAAGCTTGACTGACGCGTGTAGGTGAAAGACGAAATCACATAATTCGAGGCCAGTGCTTGATCTAGTTTCATTGTACTGTTGTTAGCAGGGTAATTTCAACAATCGACCATGAAGCCCTATTATAGGAATTTTTTGTGTTTATTATGTTTTTGGCATCCTTCGACGTTTTTTACTCTTTGACAGAAAAGAAAAACCACAAGTAGAAATAGTGTCTAAATATTTTTACTGAACAGATGGTAGTATCGACCTTATAGAGAGTTTTATTGGTCGACATAAAATTAAAATTGAATCTAAGAAATGGTATTGGAGATTATTTTACCACATGTTGGACATTATACAGGGTGACTACTGAATAGTTTATGAAAATAAAAGAGGTTAAAGCTAATAGCATGGAAACCTAAATTCGAAAAATGAATACTTTATGTCCACGCAGTAACGAGAAAATCATATTTTTCAATCCCTGTCCGGCCCTGTTGTTCGAGCGCAACGCATAAATGGATGGGCAACACAGGCAGAACGTTGAGCCATTCACAGGCATTCATTGTTGTTATACGAATACTGAGTACATGGACATAATTTTAATCTACGGAAAACAGGATACAACCGTATTATGTACAGAAAATCCAACGTCTATCAGACAATGATTTTTCTCGACGAGTTACCTGTTGTAAATAGTTTCATCAAAGAAAAACTCGTCTTCCAAATTTTCGATTCTGGATCCTGTTTACCGATGAATACTGCTTCACAGAAAATGGTGTGCTGAATTACCATAATATTTATCACTGGGCCGATAAAAACCCACAAAATACCCATCAGAGTTCATCCCAACATAGGACATAATAATAATAAATGTATGGGTCGGAATATTGCGCGATTATTTATTTGGGCCACATGTGCTTCCCGAAAAATTAAATGCGGTAGATCATTTAAATTGTCTGTAAAATACGTTACTCGATTACTTGGATGATATACCATTACATGCACGACGGCAAGTTCATGCACGATGGGGCACCTACACATGTTGTCCGACTTGTATGGGAACATTTAAAACAGGCATTTGCATATTGGATAGGCCGAGAAGGGACGATTCTGTGGCCAGCACGAAGTCCCGATTTGAATCTGTTGGAGTATTTCCTGTGAGGATACATGAAAAACCCTGTTTATGATCGTCGACGGGAAATTTTAGACGTCAAGGCTCTTCGAGACAGTGTTGTCACAGCCGCCCAGCTTATGATAAGTTTTGCCGTCGCACAGAAGTGTGCTTCCAGAGCTCGTGGTATTAATTGTGGGCGTTACTACCTAAGTTTTTGTCCTGTTTCTCATCAAGCAGTCCTCTTCAAGACTACCACAAATTATTTGAAAAGACAAAAACTATTAACTACGAACGCGATTTCAAATAAAACTATTACTTACCAGATCAATAGGTAATAATTTGTCGTTGTACTTTAATATTGAAAGTTTCTGTAATGAAAAAAAAAAACAAAAACACCTGATTCTTATGAAAAAAAAACTGGTCGAAATGAATAAAATCTGTAGTAAATGTGTGTCCTTGTAATAAATAGAATATTTGTGGAAAGGCCACATGTGCAATTCATAGAGCAGCAAAGTTGCTTCGTAAACAAATGTATTCATACAGTATAATAAGCATTTATTTACATAACATTCAACTTGATAAAAAATATCTGTTTATGTCTATTAGAAATTTTTGCAGCGTCCCTTTTTTTTGTACACACGTGTGAGGCCCCGATTCAGCAAAATTTATTTAACAAAATTTGGTAATTATTAAAGGAAAAATTATTTTAATATATGATTGTAATTTTTTT
>SMLS01058633.1:0-23112 GCA_004785975.1 Popillia japonica
TTTGGAACCAATCTCTTTTAAAAATGTGTCAAAATCGTGGGCTCCAATCACGACACAATCTAAAACCCAGACTAGAAATATGAATATTAGTAGACGTTTTTCGTATACGAAATCTTCGTAGCGAAAAACTTGGACTGAGAACCTTATTGAGGGCAACATAATCTATAAAATTGAAAACAAAGTTTGTATTTAAAGTAATCATAAGCCAACTACGAAAGAATCTGTTTTGCCAGGTCGTTGGTAATTGTTGGACCACACTTGCTATATTTGCTTTTACTCTCTAGTAACTCTATATTGCATAGTCTACATATAAATTTTTAATTACGGAATATTGAAAAAACTGAAACCAACAATGTACATGTATTCATCTGGAGGATCGTCCAAAGAAAACTCATTTAGTTGTGGAGGATATATGTAGAAGGCGTCTAGCGGAAGTAACTTGCAGTATAAAGTAACCACTACATTACTATATTGCCTCCATTCGATTATTCTAGTATATTTTAAGATTTAGTGAAGACTTTTTTGGCTAAGTTTGTACAAGCTGTACAAACTGTCTCAGGATGCTTGGGGAAAACATCAATATAGATTTTTTATTGAACAGCACGCTAGAACTTCCTTTTTAGGTGTACTTATTTAAGTTCGTTAAGCCTTTGTAGGTACCTACTGTGGATTTTCGCACCAGTCTTGATACAACTTTAGTTTTGTCTCCATTTTCTAATTACGCAGTACAGAATTTGGATTTTAAGCAAATTATGACAAAGGAAGTAAAATCAAGACCTACATGTTCAGAATTTTTTAGATTTCTTCATATAGAACTGATCTAGGCGCACGATAGTAAAAATAATTATATTTTATTCGTGCTAAAGCACTTTATGGAAGCTCATACACATTGAATAAATTACTTGGTCTTTTCATCAACTTTTTCCTAATTATTTGGGGCGCCAATTATTAACCGATAACGTTTCGGGGATTTGGCAGACAGGAGTAATATTTTTAGAATCACCATTGCTATAAATCAGCTTTACTGCCAATAAACTATCTTCTGTATATTTGCATCCAGAAAATTTGTATTGATACCTTTTTTGCTCTGTATCGTCCCATGCCCGTTTTATCCTTAGCCAGAACTATTTGTCGAAGTTCAGAATATACCACTGATGCAACAGATTTTCTATCCTTGGTAAACTTTTTTATCCTTGGCTTTAGGTTTTGGATACAATAAAAGGATAAATTATTGATATCTAAACGTTCAGAATTCACATCTTCAGCTGTCCCTATCTTCTAAGTGGGATCTTATCTCAAACTCGGAAGAAACTGTTTGAAACTATTTTTATTGGCTCTAATGATTTCTTGTTGGTTCTTTGTTTGATAATTTTCATGAATTTGTGAGGGAAACACTATACTATACTTACGACACCTTACAACTACGTTTGGCCTCTTAGAGAATCGCACAGTCTTTTCTTAGTTTCTTCTCAACGAATTGGTAAAAATAAAGAACTGAACAAATTTGGCGCTGCTTCTAACCTCTTTTACTCTAGCAAAATAATGGGAGGCTGTGGCTCAGTTTCAGGATTTTTCGTTAAGAGGATGTGGCTCAGTTCTCAAGATGTCAAAGTAGGAGACAGTTTTCATAGTGTTACAAAATAAATACATATATAGACACTCTAGAATGTAATAGCGATTGAAAATCCCAAACCAACAAGTACTGAACAGAGTCCGTGCAAACAAGCACGCGAGGAGAAGTAATAAATAACACAGCGATTTCGATTGGCGTTTCGCAAAAGCGAGGACACACACGCTCCTTATTAATTATTAATGCGACACACGGTATTAGAGATATAAGTACACACCTACCGGTGGGTGACGCTTTGCTTCCTCGCAGCGCCGATGTGACACATTTTAATATATGAAATATCAATTAATAAATGCACCAATAGCGAGCCGGGGCATACAGGCTAGACAGTTATATAAAAAAGACCATGAGTTAGTAGTTACATATACCGGGGTCTCTCTGTCCAGATATTCGAATACTCGCCGGCTAGAGCAACCCACTTCTTTTCGATGTTGTGCACGTCTAGAAATCCTTGAGCGGCGCCATTCGCTAGATTCATAATTGATTTCAAATACGGAGACAAGAATATATATAAGAACGGTATTGTCTACGTCGAATTTATTGTCTTTTAGATGGAAATGCAAGCCATCTTTTTCTAGGTTAATCGATATTTTTATTTTGTCAAATTTTGACATTTCTGAATCCTGTATAATCCATTGCTTCTTAAGATTCTAGAGAATCGGTTTCACGAATCTAACTAAATGCTAAAAGTCGTATAACTTAGGAGAAAACGCGCGAAATAAATGGAGTACATACAAAAGGATATGGCCGGTGAAACGCATGTTAATTAATACCGGATTGACACCTCAGACGGCGGTAGTTAATATCCAAGTCTCCGAGTAAAACCTAATGGTATATATCTTAGATTTTCTGTTGTATATATAGCTAAAAAAGACGGTGTGAGGCAGTGGATCGGAACAGTACGCGTGGGATAATTTTTATAATAGCACCTGTTCTGTTCCTTACTCCCTATGATATAATGAAATATACTTATACTGTTGGTATATTTTCCAACGGACATAGACGCCGTCGTTGACCGCTGCCAATGGCTCGTTAAGTCTGTTTCGCATCGGTCAAACACTTAAGTGAAAATAATAAATATCGCAGATAATACGGGAATACCATTCGCATTGCGAATAATACATTATCTTTTGCCTGAGAGTGTGTATTAATGCGACGTAGTATGGTATAGTTAGGAAGCGTGGAATACTGTTAGAAGAACCTATAAATTTCGACGTACACAACGCGCATATAACGTCACATCGTACAACATACGTAATATAACGATTATTTAATGAAGTCGAATTATTAGCGTGCTGAAGCTCATTTATTACGGCTATTACGGTTTATTATCCTTCGTTTCAACGGATGGAATTCGCTAAAATAGTTATCTCTGTGTGCGAGATATGGTCGTGTGTAAATGAATTAGTTCGGGTTTGAAGCTAGAGGTTTAATGTTTATATCTTTTTAAGTAAAGATAATAGTATTTAAAGGCAACCGTTGAAGTCTTTCTTCAATTAATTGCATGAGAAAATTAAGCAATCGTACCAATCACATCATTCCGAGACGCTAATTCACACAAATTTGTGGAGTATGTTTTCTAATTAATACCACCATTAGAATCCTAGAATCGTAGAAGTCTCAGATGCTAAAGATAATCTGAAACAGGCTCTAATTCATCTGTTCAGTTAAATTTCCAAATGTTAGGGTTATCTTTGCAGAATCCTTGGCATAACTGAAACAGTTACACTGTAACTAACAAAATCAATGTTACGTTTCTAAACCTTACATCATCGTTGAAATTATGGTTGACTTAAATAATCTGAGTATGGCGGATTATTTGTTCACCCCAGCAGAATCTATAATCTTCAGAAGTGCGCGCATACATCTAGAGCTTCCGTAGGATATATCGCCAAGAATGTCTCATGTCTCCTGCCAATCAACGAGTTCATTTTGTTTCGGAATTGAAATTAATTCTCCAGTCGCCCAGTGGTTTATAATTATTCTGAGGATTTTCTGTGCATTATTAGTTTGTCTGATTTGTCTTTATAATTCTCGACATCATGAAACGACTTTTTCTCTAAGATCTACATCAATTGCTTATCGAAATCCAGAGCTAAATACGCTTATGAGTATTCTAGCTGGTCATGATTCTCTAAGATAACATCTCCAAATGTTTGGACAAAGCATATTTTAAGTTCAAAAATGTGGCTATTAACTTCATCAGATCTTGCGAGTTCATTTTTGCGCTGGATGAAAGTAACAATACAAGACCCTCATGTTTACCCAGATCAACTCATACGATACCTAAAATGAATATGCATTTGGAACTACTAGTCAGAAAGAGAGAAAGAAAGTAAATTGCAAAACTTTATACATGTTGTGAATATGTGTTGAATTAAGAAGTGCTGTCTGTGACACTTCTGCTAACAACATTATATTTTAGCTTTAATCGGCAACACCTTTCTTAAATACGATAAAATATTAAGCCAGCAAACAAGATATGCAGCTACAATAAATTAGAAACTTTAGTTGAATTATTAGCCGAATTATCTAGTTATAAGTCAGATTAAAAAGAGCATAAATTGCCAGTTTCCTCGTGCGAAAAATTCAAACTGGAATCTTTTCGAGAACCTCTTTGAGACCATCATTTCACATAAATGTCGTAGTATAGGTTCAAATATAGGGCCAGTATCTGGTCTCATCCCTTGAAGGATTATTAACAAACAATGTTTGTTCGAAAAGATGCTGAAGCTTCGTCTTCTATGCTTGGGAAGGATAATACAGACTGGATCTTTCTCAAGTCTTACATTCATGAACTGCTCGGGGCTCCTGCCAGTAGAGTTGTAGCTTGACTACCTTGAGAGCGTAAAATAGTAACGTATTAATAAATATTAAGGACGAAAATGTGTGAAGGAGCCTTAAAATTAAATTTTAAATGGCCATGTGGTTTATTAACCAAACAAACTCATTGAAGAGAATCTACCTACAGAAGATGCGCACTAATTTACCGACGCCTTCCTTCGCCCCCTAGTGGGTCTAAACATAAACTCCACTAATTGTAAGACCACTTTTATAGCAATCACAAGAAAAAAGAAATCAAGGCGCAAAACCATAAGAATTGATGGGTAAGATATAGATTGGAAGAAGAAGGTGAAATATGTAGGCCTTATTCTAGACAATAAATTTTCGTGGAAAAAGCATGAGCTTGAAGTAACGAACAAGGCAAAAAAGGCTTTAATGGTCTGCAGAAACTTTGCAGGAAATAATTGGAGATGTAACCCAAAAAAACTGCTCTGGATCTACACTGCAATAATGAGAACAATGATCACTTATGGAGCAGTGGCTTGGAGCAAAAGAACTAACTTAGCCAGTGCGAGGGTTAATCTTGCCAAAGTGCAAAGATTAGCATGTGTAAGCATAACTGTGGCAATGAGAACTTGTTCCACAGCTGCCATTGAAGTGGTATTAAACCTTGCTCCTCTTTACATCTTGGTGGAGAGCACATCGAAAAGGACCACACGTAGAATGATCGGGGAAGGATTAGCTAGGCATACGCCTCAGCCTCCTAAAGTCGAGAAAAACTGGGACATGCCCTGAGATAATTTTCCAAGGAGGTTCAGTTTTTTGAAAAGGTTTACCACAAAGTTTAGTACCGGAAGTAAATGGGACAAAATCACCATTTCGAAACTTGATAGTAACGCCATCAAATGGTACACTGATGACTCCAAACCGGCAGGGGGAACTAAAATAAGGATAAGTATATGGGCCTAGAACCAAATATTCCGAAGATTTGGGAATGTACCCAAGTGTAAGAGATTATCATAATCTCTGATAGTCAAGGCCCTGATCTCCAACGTTATCAGCTCCAAAATGGTTTGGGAGTTTGGGAGCAACCGCACACCAGAGTGAAAGGGAATGAAATAACAGATAGCCTCGCTAAGAAGGGAGCCAGAACACCTTGTGTGGGGCCTGAACCTTTTTGCAGGATAAGTAATACTAGAGATGCTCAAATGTGAACTCTTCTAGGAACATACAACCAAAAGAGATCCTCAAAATACATTAAGCTCAGCAAAACTAATATTCGCATTTTGACAAGGATCCTCTCAGGCCACTGCAAACTGAAAGGACACCTAAGCAGGCTCGGAATAACAAAAGATGCCGAATGCAGATTTTGTGGGGAAGAGGACGAATCATCCATCCATCTACTTCCAAACTGCTCTGCACTGTGCAACTGAGGGGCTTTCCACCTAGGAGCACATGAAATTGAAGAGGGAGAGCTACCTAATCTGAGGCCTTCCGATGCCCTAAAAGGAATCGGACTAATTGGCTAGCTGTAAACCCAACACCACATATGCATATGATTTTGGGTTTTGGTATAACGTAGATACTTCATTCTTCAAACAAAAGCTTACATAAATCTGTGTGCTAAGTTTGCAATATCTGAGCAGTGACGCAGAAGTAAAAACAAAATTAATGCATTCTTCTTTTCTGTAATCATGATTTATAATCTGCAGAAGTATACTCGCAAATTTCCAGCTTTTGTGGGATATATCCCCAGGAATGTCTCCAAGAAGCAATTACAAGAGACTGGTGCCTAAGTAAAGGAACTTGTCCAATACCTCGAGTTGGTCGCTACAGCTAGTTTGAAAAATACATTTTACATTTACTTATCAACAAATAGAACATTTCGTAATGATTTAACGATTTTGTGGTGAAAAATAGGCAGATTTTTTAGTCTGACTTCTTAGTTTTGTAAACAACGTTTTTTTTCTTTTGAAAAATGCTGTAATGGCAGTTTTTTTGACTAAAACTACGTCTTGTCCATTTCGTTGTAACCATCCATTTCGTAAATAAATGGATGTTGGCCCATATTGCGATATTGTAGGTAATACTGCCTAGACTGCTCCACTAATTCTGTAATTGTTTTAGAAACCTACCTACCCATCCAAGCACTAGAATTTGAAGTGGATTCGCCCACAAATTTGTTCATGAAATATAGGTAGTGCTCTTTTGTATATTTATACAGTATATATAGATATCTGCAGTTGTATAATTAACTTAATATGACTCAACTGGATTCGGAATTAATTACTAGTTAATGGGTGTTGTAGCATTGCTAGCATATTTTCGCAATACATTCTCAAGTTCAGACACAACACGACGTTTCGTAAATTATGTCTTACACGTTTGTATGTAGATTGCGCTTAAACACAGTTAAGTTTTATTGATTTCCTGTATTCTACATGCTTTATACCTTGTAGATATATAAGCTATTATAGAAATCAATTTTAATTAGTAAGGATTGAAAAATTAGATCGATATTTTATTGTTAAATACTGCATAATAACTTTCAACATATAAAACCCAACAATAAGTAGTAAAATACCGAAATGCACCTGTGTTTGTGCCAGATTTGCGCGCAAATGTACTACTCTATATAAAGAAGTATTTGCAGACGGGGCAGGTGTAAAACGCTGTTGAAGAATGGAAGTACCTTACTTTACCTGAGATTCTTTTTGCCTGCGAACAGAATCTACTCTTGTAAGTGCTCATATATGCATGTATATGTGCAAGTGAACTTTGTATACCAGTTCATCTTTATAGGAGAAATATTTCAGCTGTTGTCGACCCTTACAATCCAGTTGTGCAACCAGGTTTTAGAACTAATTTCGTTGGGTGAAACGTAAAATTTAAATTGGGCGACTGTTAATGCCAGACTCTATTATGTTTATTCAAGTTGAATTGTGTTTTAAGGCAGGAGGTAGTTGATTTTTGAACTAAGAAATTCTCTAGATTAAATTATTACCCCTGCGCTTGTACTAATTATTTTGTACGAATTACGCAGGACGTGACTCAGGATTAGCAGCAGGCGTTCAATTAGGAAAAAAATGCTGTGGCAATATTTACCCACGAAATAATCTAACCACAAGCCATAAACAACAAAACTCTTCAGATTATCACTAAAGATCTTTTGTGAGCCACCTTTGATAAACTAATCTAAATATTAAAATTTTATATTTACGCATTTATTTACATATATATCCGTCCTATTTACATAGCTGCGCGATTCGTCGTGAAGTACTAGATCTAAGCGTGCTTGGTACCGACAAATATTCACGAATAAACTGTTAAATACACGTGTAATTTTTTTGTTTTTTACGCATTAGTATTTGGACAAGATTATTTGTCAAAATAAACAAGCAACGCTTAGAAATATATATGCATTTAGAGTGGATGTGTTGCGAAAATTAATCTTAAGCCACTCCTGTTTGCCGAAAAAATGCGTTTTATAGTATGCAACTATAGTCGGACTAAATATTTACATATTTCTAAATAAATACGTTCTTTGAAATACGTTTCTACATACTCTAAGATGATATAATGCCCAAATCTAATAACTGTTGTTTAGATGCCATTTACAAACAGATTTATTCCTGTTACAAAATCGATGTAGAAATTCGGTACAAAGAAGAGCATGGCAAATCAGTTGAAAATTTTGATAATTTATGTACGTACTGTAATTCATCCAATTGTGAATACACATGTTCTTTACTCAAACATCCTTATCTTAACACCGACTACGGAAATTGACTTAAAATATCTGAATCAATCAGTGTAGGACATGCAGATGTGCTACGATGTAAGTACATACACCTTAAAGAAGACATGTTAGAACGCGGAGATAAAACATAATACCTGCGTTGTTATTAAGGTGTCCCTATCATCGATTAATCATAAAAAATCGTATATCTGTGCACACATTCTGGATGTATTGATACGCATTTATTTGACACATGAACGTTGTTGGTTTTCACATTCCGTAATGGTTTAGCAGGTGATGGAAAGCCAAATAATAAGAAAGGTTCCTTTCTTTGAAATATACGAAATATCCCATCGTGTTTGCTGGTTTATCGATAATATTGATATATGATGGTAAAAAAGGGAATTGTGGCATTACCTGCATCTAATAGATATATTTTTCGTGTATGTTGAAATTAAATTATTTAGATTACTTTTTTTTACTTTAATCCTAGAATGGTACAATGGTAAACTTGAAGGCGTTTGTCAATTAATTGTCATTGTCAATCATAATATTTTCTGTGGTGGTGCTAGTTGCAGCGGCTCTTGAGCAATAATTGCTGAAGAGTCGAAGTAGAAATCTAGCCAAATCGTAATTTAATACCAAAGTGCTGTAGAATAAGAATGTGATCAGTGACCAGCTAGTATCCTGGATCCAAAAAATACCCATAATGTATTTTTTTTTTAGAATTATAATTTTTTGCTTTTACTTTTTCTTTTTTTTTTTTCTTCTAGTTGGTTCTCTATTTCAACAGTTTCCGTCCTGGAAATATTATTCAAAATTCGTCTATATTAGCTCTTTTAGCCAAGTTCCTTCCACCGCCGTTTAGATATTAAAACATTTTCTCAGCAATTTTTCTGTAAGCTGTGGTTGGCAAAGATTCTTCATCAGTATTGGCTCAAACTGAGTTAGCATTAGAGTTTCTATCAGTGTCTAAATTGCTTAAAAAGTTCTTGACCATAAATATTTTTTTATAGAACCGAAAAATCCTGTTTTTTGTAACCCCAGCCTTAATATTCACCATGGTACCAGCACCCCCTGCCGTAATTTTTATCGCAAATGACTAATTAAGTTCCCAATGTTCCTCATAAATCTGGTTTCTTGATCGTGTATTGAAGTTAGTTAAGCAATCGAATTATTTCCATCATATCCTAGACTACATTTCGAAGAACCAACTCTCAATTATCTTAATTGTCATTGTTAATACATATATCACATTCATTTTTGTTTTCGTCGGAAGATTCAATGCTCAATTTCCTTTTCTTAGCAATTAATCTTTTTTTTTCTAGACGTATTTCTTTCGCTTTTACTTTTTCTTTTTTTTTCTTCTAGTTGATTCTCTATTTCAGCAGTTTATGTCCTGGGAATATTATTCGAAATTCGTCCATATTGGCTCTTTTACATAAGTTCTTTCCACCGTCGTTTAGATATTAAAACATTTCCTCGGCAATTTTTATGTAAGCTGTGGTTGGCGAAGATTCTTCATCAGTATTGGCTCAAACTGAGTTAACATTAGAATTTCTATCAGTGCCTAAATTGCTTAATTAATTCTTGACCATAAATATTTTTTCACAGAAACAAAAAATCCTTTTTTTGTAAACCCAGCCTTAATATTCTATGGCACCAGCACAACCAGCCATAATTACTATCGTAAAGGACTAATTAAGTTCCCAACGTTCCTCATAAATATTGTTTCTTGGTCCTGTATTGAAGTTAGTTAAGCAATCGAATTATTTCCATGATAGTCTATGGTGCCAACGCAACCTGTCTCATCATAAATGAATACCAAAGTTTCAGGATGATGCTAGAACCAATGGATACAATTTACTTTGAAAGCAACACAAATTGACTGGTTTAATGGCTGTATCTTGTAACTACAATGTAGAATTGTTTTCTATTAGGTTTATGCTTTCTATATTGTAATAGCTCCCAAAGTAATCAAACCGATAATATCGTCAGAACGATACACACACACTGTTTTATCAAGTCTATTGAAATTGTTAGTGAGTTATATTGACTGTCTATTAGGTGCACTAGATATAACATATGCTACTGAGATTTTTTTTAACCTACTAGTTGTTGTTCAGCATTAGCTGTTTGTGCCTTTCTGTAAATCCTCGATCAATTCTAGCTAAATTATTTGTATCCACTTTAAAAGTAGTGTGTCATTGTGTATTCCAGCAATCAGGTATCTTTAGTTCTTTTGCTAAAGCCTATTTTGGAGATTGTACAGCCTTCCATAAAAACAATTTTTATCCACTTAGCTCTACTATTTCCTTAACAGATCTTATCTTATGATGATTAGAAACCTATCTAGCTGGCTTCTTTTCTTAGAATCTTTGGACAGTCTTTAGGCTACCAGCCCCTTTACATGAGATGATGTGTAAAGTCATCAAAACACGGAAATTGTATCTGCAAAAAAGAAATGGTAATAACCGACGTAGTAATGATTACAACTTCATTGAGAGTGGTTCCACAGTGTCAATAACTATACTGGAAAGTGAACACACCATTCCTCATTACTTCAACCGAGGGATATTCCCAGTCTTGGCAACTGTTGTCTGCTACCTATCCAACTAAAACAGAACTTGTATTAGCTTAATAGTCAGTTGACTGCATAAGATTAGGTACTGCAGTTAATGAGGTTTAGTCGCAATAAAACTTGAAATTTCTAAAGAACTCATAGTTAATTATCTGTCTATCTTGGCTATTTTCTTGATACCTCAGCAAGTATTATCACTTCAAGCAAACATTTAGGCTTATCGTCGTCTATGGGATGTTAGTCAAGGGCAAGAGTTTTTGAGCCGTTGTTGAAATTCAGGTTTTGTGCGGATTTTTTTTCCTTATCATTTTTTTGTAAAAGCATCAGCAGTCGCGCTACACTCACATCCCCAATAACCTAGCACCCACATCAGTATAACTGTGTATCGTACTTCGATGAAACGCCTTCAGAGCCTTTAGTGGTTCTTGACCGTTTGATGAGATGTATAGGCACCTTTGTAACATCTCTGCCAATATCTTGGGCACATTATTACAAAGCCAAGAGATGGCGATGATTCACTAAATCTTCTTAATTGAAGACTGTGGTGAGATTTCCATTGCCGTAATTTGTCAGGTTTTGATTGGACCAGTAGACTTCTTGATTATATCCAAATTCCTTATTTATTGATGATATTTTCTTTCTTAACGCACACTAAGTTTCTCACATCATCAATCACCATTAAGATATGCAATTTGCAGTGTTGCAAGAGGCATTAAACGCAGTAATTAAATGAATATTATTATTAAATGCCGCACAATAAAGTTTGCTATATAACGCCCATTATTTATACGAAGTCAATCAATTTCTTTAAGACACTTGCCATACCAGTTCCTTTTTTTATTATTATTATTATTAATTCGACCTTGTTTAATATTAGTATGTGAGGAGTACCTGAAATTATTCAACGGTTATTACATCTTTAACCGTCAACATTCTTTAGCATTGTTCTAGGTAAGAAGCAACGTAATGGTATTAATTTTTGATTAATCGCTAGATAGTGTATCGTATACATGGTTCACAGCATGTTACAATTTAAACTAGCAATCGTCGGCATATTAGAAGTGCACAATTAGATTAGTTAATGGCATATAGTAGATGAACGATTACAACCAATACGCAAGCCTATGGGCAATTGACAATTACGTTGCAACTTATTATATATATTAGATACATATAAAGCTGCTGCTCATGATATAATAGTTCTAACTTAATAATGTGGCATAAAGATTTTTGGACAAAATTTGCCGACCTCTTATTCATACCTAAAAATAGATTAATTCACGTTGTCGATAAATCCACAAATTATTTATCAATTAAAAAAAGTTTATGGGATTCAAGTGTTTCAAATGAATCAACTGTCAAACATTATATAGACACGTGTAGGAGATATTTTAAAATAAAATAGTTTCCAAGGCAGATATTCTCGTTATTTTTTTTAGATCCCCTAGATTTCTAGCGAAGGTAGAAGCAGAGATATTACGCGATGGGGACACCCTAGAAGCACATGTGTAATACAGGGTACGGGGCGTATTACACATGCATCTGCCGGTAAGGCACATGCTTCTAGACCGCCGTTTGGCAGGTAAAATTGTCGAGATTAGAAGCCAGCGAGAGCGTATTGTGCAATTTCAAAGGGCTTGAGTGATTTACAGCTTTTGCCGTATCTATAACCTGTACTTAGATATTTTTAACGTTGATGGTTTTTGGTGGTACACATACGGATTGAAAATAAACATTAAAATAATAATAATAATAATAATAATAATAATATAATAATAATAGTAATAATAATAATAATAATAATAATAATAATAATAATAAGAATAATAATAATAATAATAAAATAATAATAATAATGGAGGAGAAATTTTTAATTGCCTCCAGCAGGGAGAATCAAAAGCAGTCCACATACCTGGAAAAGTTCTAGCAACGCCCGACGAGATACAGTTGAGATTTTAGAATTTTGGTGGTATCGGTGATGCCCAACCAAACGACAAACCTAGGTGGTAGAGCTAAATTCGGTCAAAATTTTGACAAAGTGAATTCATTGTACAATTGCTGCTAAAGACGGCTTTTCGGTGTCTTCTAGCAAGGATAATCACCAACTAGAATATGCCCATTCATCATATCTTGACTTGCAGGTACAATTCAGGCATTTTTGGCGCCAAACGCGAGGTTATTGTACCAAAATAAAAAGAAGTAACCTCCATTGTTAGATCCAGGTGTGGTCTTGCGCTTTGGGCTGTTATATTTCAGGAATTTCTAGTCCTTTTACGTTTATTTGGAAAATTAGAAGCCCCCTAATATTTATGATTATTATTTCATATCTATGTGTCTTATTTCACCGATAAAAATGTTTGTCAATTACTCAATTGTAACAGAACAATAGAGACCTCTAGCTTTCGCCAAAGCCACACATCGTGTTTGACGAATAATAATATATTACCAGTCCCAGCGACACCAACGACCGAAAAGCGGGTGTCAGCAACGTCAAAAGGTGCAATTCAACAATCAACTATGTATGCAGTTTCGTATTGAGAGAGGAGAAAAAAAGGAGAAGTAAACCTCGGTGATCGCACCTGCCCCGTCTTTCACAATACCATTCCATCCCTGTGTTCCAGCTCTGCACCCCACGTGTTCCAGAGGATTCGTCGATTTCGAAAGTGAGCTTTAAATGGTCGAGAATTAAGGCGGAAATCTCCGCATGCTTTGGCACGCGTTCCATAAGATGACCGTTAGTAAAACAGGATGCATCATCATCTGTACATGTCTATGTACTGGTGTATGTGTTTTGTATGCTTAGGTTCACGTATAATATGTGTGTGCATATTTTGTGATCGTGGTAATGGAACAATTGATTGCACATCTGCACGTGCCTAGATGGCTCGTATGAAATTCTTTCTTTTGTATTTTAGGGTAATGTTGCTATTAACCGAACACACATATGTACATATGTGTGTGCCTTTATTACAATAAAATTGTTACCGTTTTTATTCCATGAAAATTCAGGAATGAAAATGAGGAAAATAGACCATCCTCCGAGTTTCTACATTAATTCGTAACTTATCAGCTTATTTATTAAGGGGGGATACGCTGAAAAGCCATAACTTGTTGATATTTGTATTCTAGTTCTGTCATGTAACAACCAGATGGGGTGTCAAAATTAAAAATAAAATAAAATATGATTGCTTGGATTATTCTCCGGGTTCACACTTACTAATAAGATTCTTGGTCTGTTGTGCACAAATGATAACGTATTGAAGAAACTGAGAAACATGGAAGGATATGGATAATGTTGCAAAACTATGTCAGAAATGTCAAAACTGTGCGAGAAGTGTCAGAAATTTGTAATGCACCTACATGCTCGGCGTATTGGAATTACCTTTTACTTCCAAAGACAAGTACTGTGGTAAAGGAAGTAGTCACCATTGCCGTAATTTATACGGATTCCATCAAAGTATGTACAGGGTGGCCAGCTAAGAATGCAAAGTGCTGTATCTCGTAAACTATTCTTCCGAGAGACTTGCGGAAAAAAAACTAGTACTAAAGTGGACAAAAGAAGCAAAATAGAATAAAATAAAGAAATGGAAAATATTGTCAGATTTCCATGATGGCCGCCAGAGGGCGTAGCCATTATTTTAAATTTTTAAAGTGATTTTTCACTGAAATCCACCTAGTAAATGTTACAAAAATATGTGCCTTTTAAAGCTAAGCTTTACTCGAGCAACACTTTTTGACGTATCTACTAAAATGAAGTGGTGGGGGGTAATTTGATGTTTGTTTAAATAAACAGCTGTAACTCTTAAACGACTGAACGGATTTAAACCAACTTGGTCTCGTTGGAAAAAGCATTTATTGTTCCATCAAACTCATCTTACCTATGATTTTTTTAATTCTTGTTGACGCCGCTAGAGCGCGCTTTTTGATATAATAACAGAGAATTGCAAAATTCTCTAAAAAATCATAACAATAATATGACTTTTTTCCATAAAAATCTAGTGAAATGATACCTAAATAGGTTAGTGAAAACGGTATCGAGATACCGTTTTCATCTCTTTCTCTCGATATCTTATTGGTAGCTTGAAATGTCGAAGAAAAAAAAATAGTTTTCATATAATTTTGAAAAAACGCTATTATACCTGTATTTATTGTTGTTTATTTGTCATTTTTCAAGATTCAATGATAAAATTTCATAATTTAATCAATTTTAAATAATAAAACTATTTTGAGTTAAAAAAAAATTAGAAAAAAACGTGTAGAAGCATAATAAAAAAAAAGAATCGATTTTGAAATATAACTAATGCGTCCACTTTATTTTAACAGATACGTCAAAAAGTGTTAAACAAAAATTGCTCGAGTAAAACAGCTTTAAAAGGCACATATTTTTTAGTAACATTTACTATGTGGATTTCAGTGAAAAATCACTTTAAAAATTTAAAACGACGGCTGCGCCCTCTGGCGACGATCTTGGAAATGTGAGAATATTTTCCACGGTCTTCTTTTGTCCACTTTAGTAATATATTTTTTTTCCGCAAGTCGCTCGGACGAATAGCTTACGAGATACAGCACTTTGCATTCTTAGCTGGCCACCCTGTATATATATTGAATCAACACCTTCTAGTCAAGTACTAAAAAATCTGACAATGGTTTTAAACTGGAAAGAAAGATCTGTAAACATGCTCCCTCTGAAATTGTGGTTATCGAAGACAAGACTGAAGATATGTGAATTTTCAGTTGTAAAAATATTACACGATCAATTTGGTGAATGTTGACGTTGTGTGTGTCAAAACTTCTAACGGCAGATTAAGAGGTAATCCGTCAAGTTATCACTCAAACGAAATTGGCGAGATTCAGATGATTTTTGGTACAGTCATTGGCAGTTTCTTGATACATATTTCAAAGAGGCTAGTGGATCTATTAATTTTTAGTACGTGGGCATACAAATATGTAGATATTGCGCAAACGCAATACCAAAAATTCAGAAGACTGTTAGAGAAAAACCGGTACAACGTTCTGTTTGCAAGACTGCTCTTAAAATTTTCGAACAGTCTATCTAAAGCATTGATACCGTCGACTGGGGTAACGTTTGCCCAATTACTTCACCATCCTAAAAGTGAACTTCTTTAACGAATGTGTGTACCAATTTATTTTAATTAAATACTATGTAAGGGTTGCTATATGATGTCATTGGAAACATGTTGCTTTACTTTTATCTGAGTTAATATTTTTTTTAATGTTGACCCAATGTTACCCTGATATGGGGTAACATTGACTCAAGTTTAAATTTCCATGGTAAAATGCATTCAGCCTCATCTTCGGCCATTGTAATCCCAAAATAACTTCTTATTTACCAAACTTAAACAAACTGCAGAATTACTTAATAACAAACATATATTTACAAAAGCTCTGAAACTGAAAATAATCCCCGTTTTCCACATATTTTTGGTGGATTAATTTTTGTTTTGACGTCATTCCATTTGTACACTAGCATGTCCTTCTTGACTGGCCATTTCCATCCTTTATTCATCTTCATCATACAGTCAACAGTTGGACCATCTTTATCACTTGATTGTAATTTTATCACGACACCTGGCTACTTGTGACCATCATATTTCAAAACCAATCTTCGAATGTGGCACCATCAACTTCAAACCATCCTCTTTTTGATTGGTTGTGCCTACACCCTGAAGGTTCATTTTCCATCAACGTTGGCCACAAATGTTATGTTTATTATATTGTATTAACTTGCATTTATTATGTCATATAGTTATGAGATAACATTGAGTTCAAGCTTTGCTCTTATAGGGCAATGTTGCTCCAATGGCATATAAAAACTTCCCTATTTTCAAACTTTATAAAATATTATGAATACAGCAAGCAATGTATTAAAATTTAAACTTACAGTTTCATCATACAAAAGTTGTCAGATATTTTTCACAAAGCCAAACAACTGATTCACTTAAAACAGTGCTGCCGCCTATAGAGAGGTTCTGAAAGTTCTAAGTTTATGTGTTATAATGGGTAGAAGTGCCATCTATAAACTACACTTCAAATTACTAACATTTATCAAAATTTGTGGAAAATATGAAAACTTCAAACATATACCATATTTTCGGTTGGGCCACAGTTGACCGTACTTAAAAATATATTCACAATAAATATTCTGCGAATTATGTTGTTTTATTGGGGATGAGTGCAACTACATACATTATCTTCCAAGTTGTATCGTTTATCAGGCTACCATTAATAGTAATTCTTGCTGAGTATATAGTGTGTCTCAACGAGTTTTTGTATGGCTGGTTACAATATTACCGCATCTCTCAAGACCATAATGACGCCTTGCTAGTTACAGCTTTGCTCTTGAAACAAGTTGGCAATTTATCAACAAAGTGTTCGGCGTTTTTGTGGGTAAAAGTAAATTAGAGTTGGAAAATTTAAATATTTATCACATCATCAGCATGAACTAGACACTACTGTTTGGATCAATATTCTATGCCACCTTTTAGTCGTTCGCATACTCTTAAGTATGCCTATACCACATAGAGCTTCTCGTATTCATCGAGTCGCAGGCTAGTTTGGAACAAGAAATTTAGAATTAAAATTTTCTCTTCTCATTGTAGCACTTTTTCAGTTACATACTTGTTAATTATTGTTTAACAAGGTAACACTCCATAATACAATACTTTAGTTTAACTCTGATCATAACGCTACCAACTGTATTATTCGTTTAATGTCTCTCATCTTCTATTTTATGTTTTTCTTCCCTACTATATCGTCTGTCTTTGCAAAACATTCCACAAATTCTGATATTCTTTGCTTCGTATCTTCTACCTAGCATAGTTTTTCAAATTAGGGCTTCTTCTAATCTACTTTCTACAATACGGACTTCCTACATCTCCTATGAAGAAGACAATAGCCCCTATTGCCCCACTGACCAATCAAGCTGAATTTGCAACCAATACCAGCTTCGAGGTGGAACTTAAATTATGATGTAGAAGACTGAAGCACAACAAAATAGTAGGGTTTGGAAGCATACCGAGGCAGATGCTTAAGCAGAAAAATGATAGGGAAAAGTTGGTATTAATAAGGAAGAGTGGCAAGATTATGGTCAACCTCGACTCCTTTAGATCAAAATATTCTCAGTGTACGTAAAGAGCAAATTATACAATCAGATCCAGCTGATTACATTAAACAAAGGAGGTTTCTTTCGATAATACGGACTTCGACTTTGTTGATAACTTGCTACATCTCCTATGAAGAAGACAATAGGGGCACCGACCAATCAAGCTAAATTTGCAACCAATACCAGCTTCGTGGAGTAACTTAAATTATGATGTGGAAGGCTAACGCACAACAAAGTAGTGGGGCTTGGAAGCATGCCGAGGAAGACGCTCAAGCAGAAAAATGGCGAAGGCAAAGTTGGTATTAGTAAGAAAGAGTGGCAAGATCATGGTCAACCTCGACTCCTTTAGATCAAAATATCCTCAGTGGACGTAAAGAGCAAATTATACAATCAGATCCAGCTGATTAGATTTAACAAAGGAGGTTTCTTTGTATAATACGGACTTCGACTTTGTTGATAACTTTCTACATCTCCTATGAAGAAGACAATAGGATTACCGACCAATCAAACTGAATTTGCAACCAATACCAGCTTCGTGGAGAAACTTAAATCCCTCGAGTTACAGGCCGATAAGCCTCTTATCCAACCTATCCAAGATAGCGGAGGCAGCCATCCTTGACAGGCTGCGTGATGCCGTCAGCGAAGCGACCTTGCTTCCTGACGAGCAACTCGGCTTCCTCCAGGGCTTATCGGCCGATTTCCAACTACTCCGGTTCACGGAGGAGGTGCGCGATGCTCTGGATCAGCGACAATCGACTGGTGCAGTTTTTCTCGATTATTCGCTCGCGTTTGACTCGGTGTGGCATGATGGACTTCTCTACAAAATGACCAGATTTGGTATTAACCCGGACTTGGTGGCGCTGATTCAGTCCTACCTTTCCGGCAGGACCTTCCGCATTAAACAGCATGGCGTATTCTCTGCTCGCAGGCCTGTGGGAGCTGGTGTTCCGCAGGGCTCTCTGTTGGGCTCCGATCTGTTCATCTTGTATACGGCAGACATCCCGCGCTTGCCTCACACCAAGCTGGCGATGTATGCCGATGATACCGCCCTGTATACCACCTGGACCAACGACACCATTGTCTACAGCCGGCTGCAAAGCTCAATTAACATCGAGGGCCAGCCCCTTCCATGGTGTCCACACGTGAGATATCTGGGGTTGACGCTGGACACGAGGCTGATCTTCCGTTAGTATTTTACAGAGACCATTGCCAATCCTCTCCTAAGTTATAGAAGCTCTCTGAGCCGAAGAATTAAAATCATGATCTACACCATGCTTCTCCGGCCGATACTTACCTATGGTGCCCTTACCTGGTCCAGTGCCAGTAAGGGGCAGATTCGTCGACTTAACACCAGAACAAGGTGCTCCGAATGATAACCGGGGCACCTTGGTATATGACAAACGCCCAGATCTATAGAGATCTGGAAGTTCCAGTCCTCTGCGACTACGCCCTGGCACTGGCCAGAAAAACCCTAGAGGGGGCATCCCGATCGGAGAACCCGCTCATTGAGCACTTGGGAGAGCTGGATCCGGACATCCCGGATCCCCGCCACCTTTCCGAACTCGTCGGTTATTTGAAGACGCCTGAACTCCTAACCTGAAGGGCACACTTTAGGAAGCCACTACCCTCCACATTCCGAGCGGCCTGAAGCGCTCAAAAACCTCTGCGACAAAAACGTTCAAGGACCCATTCGGCCCAACCTTGCGTAAACCGAAGATCTCAGAAACTTAAATTATTATGTAGAAGGCTGAAGGACAACAAAATAGTAGGGTTTGGAAGCATACTGAGGAAGATGCTCAAGCAGAAAAATGATGAAAGCAAAGTTGGTATTAGTAAGAAAGAGTGGCAAGATCATGGTCAACCTCAAATTATACAATCAAATTTAGCTGATTGGAATAATCAAAGGAAGTGATAGGAGGAGCTACCTGAGCAACAATATGAGTATTCTGAAGGTATGCAACATTCCTGAAGATGCAGAAAATGTAACGGGGTAATCGATAACTGTTTAGACAATTTTCTACCTCAAATCAAATTTTACCTGTAGGTCTTAACTTTAGAAAGTCACTTTTATAAATAACCTTGGTACAGCTTTAAAATAATCTTATCATAAATATATGTATTCGATTGGCTATAATGGCAACAGAACTTAAGACTTACATAAACCCAAAGACTGGAAAAAATTTGGAGAAAAGATTACTGCAATTGCAAATTTCATAATTGTGCCTTGTTATCAACCACTACAGTCAAACGAAAGTATATTTATTACCACTTTTATCGGCGCAGACTTGCTCCAATTCTCGGCTCCATTACCCCGTATCGAAATCCCATAAATCTCGGTTCTAAATGTTGCACCTGTAATCTCTCTTATTGCCGGTATAGCTATAGAAACACAATATCTAACTTCAGTTCTATCTAGTTTTCGCGGCAATATATCTCTAGTCCACAAGCAGTGACAGCTATTTCATTTCATGCCCAAGAACAATAGACGCCTATTCTATACATATATATGTAGGTATATATCTATATACACACATACATATCCCGAAACTATAATACCTATTAGGTCAACAACTGTAGTAGAACAGCCATTAAAACAAATGAGATGAATTGGACGGCAAAAAAGATCCAGCCGGCTATATATACATACATACAATTCTAATTTATTACAATCTGTTTTGGTCGCATGCTCCCCACAAATCACACAACACTGTAGTTCGCGTGCTGACTGAATGTACCGCCCGCCTAATGGAATAATTGTTTCAGGACTAGTTAGTCGCGAAGTAGCGATATATATAAAGATATTTTCTTCTTGTGCAATAGCCACGCAAACGTGTATACCTATGGACGACATTCTAAAAGATCGGTATGGATATCGAACTCTGACTCACAAAATCCGCAGTTCTTGTGTAATCTGCTGATGTTCCTCAAATTGCTTCGCTGTCAAAATCTTCTTTTACCAATTTAAAAAAATCGACAAAAATAAACAAACTTAGATAAATAAAAACGAATCTTCCATCTCCCCAGGATTAAGCGATACCTTATCTTGGTTTAACCGAAGTAAAAAAGAATCTAGAAGTCTAAGAAATGAGAAGAATAGAGGAAAAAAATCACTTTTCTCGACAATAATAGATCTCTTTCTTTGCGTTACTGAAGGTAAATAGATTTCTTTTTTTTTCTTAGGTCGTTTTTGTTCTCTGTGTGCTAGGATTGTACAGAGATGATCGCAAAAGGCAAAATATATTAAACGGTTTGACAAAATCGGAGCGACAGGTAGGTAAAGACTACATTCTTCTTTGCATTGAATGAGAACTTTTGTGCGAGTTTTTGTTACGCGCTCGCAATTGAATGGACAGGTATTTCTTTCAGTTTAGCTTTCCGTCCGCGAGTCGTATTCTAAAGATCTCAGAACGTTGAAGTACAAGCTACAGGGTAAAACACGATCACCACATTAAAACGTGATAGATAATAATCGTATTCAATCATGTTAATAAATGAAAAAGCGAGAAAAAAAGATAAAAACAAAAACACTTTCTTTTCTCGGGCTCGTCACGCCGATGATTTATTATAGTTGCACCTATCGATTCAAGGGCGATGAGAGTGTAATCGTAGAATGGCTAGAAGGGGGATGAATACCGGCAGGCAGATGTATCGTCTAGTAGGCGGCGGTGAATGCAACGAATTTAAACAGCGAAGTAAGCACACGTGTGGACACGCGTCCTCCTGTACGTGTACACGTGGCATGAAGGATGTAGTCTTTCAGGAAGAGGGTGGTGTCTTATTAGATCCAATATACATAAACGGTGCGCTAACGTTGCTTTTCTTTTTGTAATGAAGGAAGTAGGAAGTATTAGAATATAAGTGTACACAATCAAGAAGAGGAATGACGTATGTCTAATAACGAATCATTTCCCCCTTGTTCTTTTGTATCATGCAATGCAAGTTCCTTTACTCCTTGAGAAAACGCAAAAAGCACTAAATTGTATAATGATTGCTGTCACTACCAGATGTCGCAATCGAAGAATTGTCATTCTGACATTTATCAATTCTCATACAAAAAGGTGAAATGATTTGATCCGATCATGTGGAGATGGTCTTCCTAGCTGCATTCTGTAGGCTGCCTTCCATGTGTTCTACATACATATTGAAGTCTACTGGATTTTGATACTTTGCACTTTGATGGCAGTTGCTATATTTCAATATCAAAAACGAAATAGTTCTATGATAGCCTGCCCGAAGAACGTAGTCGACCTAATGATATTCGACAAAGACAACCTTTATGTAGAATTGGAATATAATATCAATCACTGAAGTGGAATAAAAAGCGAATGGGCCACCCACCATCTATTTTTTCTTTATTTCATATTCCAAACGTTACGTTTTTGATAACCTGCTGCTGGAAAAAGATTTTTGTGTTATCGCAATAGGAGACCACGATATTTAATTGTAATAAGTGTGATATTTTGCTGTAGATTAAATACAATTTTATAGAAAGGAACTGGAAGATTCCTAAGAGATATCTGAAAAGGAAACCGAGGCTAACGGATAAACTAAATCCCTTTTGTAGTTTTTTTGAAAATACTTCAAACGATGGGAGCAGACCTTATGAAATAGGTACGAAATATTCTCTAAGGACGTTTCTGTTTTTTTTTATTTAAGTTAAGAAAACGCTCTCCGAAAGCTCAGTTGTTCTATTACATTCAGGGACACCTAAGCTAAATATAAAAATTACAAGGTGGTGGGAGCAACTAATCATTATTATCTCTTTGAATAGATTTTTGAGTTGGTTCATAGTTTTGTTCCACTACATTGCTTACTTATTCTTGACTGCAAGAAATGACTTTGTAAAATAAAGCCAACTTGACCTGGGCTCTTACGTATTCTAGCGCAAGAGAAAACCAGAGAGCCTAAAGATTAGCAAGAATCTCCTGTTGATAAAGTCAGAATTAGATCACTGAACAAGAAGCTGCTAAAGCTTCCGTAGGAAGACTATCTAGTAGCAAGAAGTGCAACCTTTTATAGTTGCTATCACAAATATTACAAACGTAGTGTTACACAATCATGTATGTTACGAAACCTCGAAAGCCCTGAATCATCGAATTTAGAGCACGAATAACAAGCAAGAAATAAAGCGATAAGTCTTACCTAAACGTTTATTCTTGTAATAAAAGGAGAATAGCTGGATGTTTTAAGATACAATATTCAATCTGACAGATTTGCTGTGCCATTTCATTAAACAATTATATTTCCGTTTTTTT
>SMLS01058634.1:0-10042 GCA_004785975.1 Popillia japonica
TCTACGAAAAATTCTGAATTACGCATCGCTATGTGTGCAAATTCGTGCAGTTTTAGTTGCATATCGATCCAAAAGATGGTACCATTTAATACGTAATACGTAGGTGATTGCACGGTTGCCAACATATTTCTGTCCTGTGTTTCTGTCTATCCGATGGTGGGAGTAATTGTTTCCGACGGTGGTCCTAAAGTTTTTTCTCTCTTTTTTTCATCATCTTCATGAATCATTAAAGAAAACTTGTTAATACCGGTCCTTTTGAGTTATAGGATATTTAAAGCGGTGAGGAAGTGAAGGGAGCTACGTCCCCACCAATATTGTAGAGTACACCGTTCATAGACTCATACGCGTCCCCACTTCTTAGCGAATTTTCATACCCCTTACCTCTTCACGGCTTTATTTATCCTATTTCTCAAAACGACCGGTATGTGCTAATATTTTACTATGCAATATATCCCTATGTTGCACTTTAAAATAATCGAGTCAAAGCATTATACGATAGGCAACCCATTATACATACTACCCTAGCGTCAAGAATAATTATTTTTTAGTGTCAATTGAAATCTGATTGAAATACGTCAAATATCCTTTCGCGTTTCAAACTAGTTTGCTATTAGTTTTGCGTTCTTTCCTTTTTAATACCCTTCTGTGTGTTGTGTAAGGGAAATATGCAAATGTGTTTAAACTCTAAAAACAGACAAAGAGTAGGTCATTTATTGATACATAAGGAATTAAATGATAAATGTTGTTATAAGTATTTTTCAAAATGGCCGCCTTCTTGTTCTAAACAATAACCTAAACGATAATAAAAATTTCGTATAGAATTGGTTATTTTATTTGGTGATGCTCTGAGATTATTGCATTCTTTTGTTATTCTGGTTTTCAAATCCTATGTTGTTAATATTGGTATATGCGTATATACTTTTGATTTGAGGTAACCTCAAATGAAAAAATCATTTGGGGCTAAACCTGGGGACCTTGCTGGCCATCCTATCGGCCCGTATCTTCCAATCTAGTGATCAGGAAAATTTTCACTCCTCAAGTTCCTTACTTCAACTGTTGAATGTGGTGGAGCTCCGTCGTGTTGATACCAACAATTTTGTATTGCAAGCTGCCGAATTTCAGGAAGTATTGCGTTTCGCAAAAGGTTCAAATAAGCATTAGAATTTAAAATACCATTTATAAAAAAAGGGACCAATGAATGTATTATTTATTATGCCCAACCAGACATTAACCTTTTCATTATATTGTACGTGTGTACAATTTTGTATATGAAGGTTCCTGTGCGCCCAATATCTGTAAGGATAATTTACAATGACTTTGTAAAAATGTGATGTACAAATACTCCAGAGAATTGTATATACTAGGTCTTACTAGGTAAATACGAAACTGACGTATCGGACTAGAACTAGCAGAGCAGAGAAAAACTACATCATTGTCAACCATCTGTTGATTGTTTGTAACAAAAATTGTATTTCGCGTTCTTGCAAAGGCGATTCCATTGCTGATTACTTAATCTGTTTGAGACGACTGCTTCTCCGCCTGGTTGATAATAAATTTATTTACTGAATATTGTCAAAGTTAAAATTAATACTCTAAGAAAGAGTTGAATTCATAAACTAGATCAACTTTTTATTTTTCTCGTTTATTTCACAATAAAGTCAGTCAATAAAATAATAATTTTTGATAATAAAAATAATATTTTATGTATAATGTCAAATTACTAACTATGAAGAGGCACAATTTAAAAAAATAGAACTGCTCTCTAAGGATGACAAATCTACTTTCCTCCTTCAGGTTTATTCTGTTGTTGAACTGAGTAATTTTTAATCATATCATAGAACACAAGGACTAATGCTGCACCAGTGCCTCGGAGTATGTTTGAGAATGCTCCCTTAAAGAATGCAGTAGGTCCTTCATGTTTTAGTATTTTAAACCAGCAATCAAAAGTATTTTTGTAAAGCACATCTCCTTTGGCTCGTCCAGACTGCATCATCATACGTCTTCTCACTGTATCTAATGGGTATGAGATAAAACCAGACACTGTTGTTACAGTCTAAAAAATAATTTGTCAATTTAACGTATTTCCACCTAAATATTCTGTTCCTACTAAAGCAAATATAAAGGATATTATGAATGGCGTTTCTTGGGGTTTTGGCATTAAAGTTTTTCCAGTATCAAATAATCCAAAATAACAAGCTCTGTATATAATAATTCCTTGAACGGAGACAAGAAAGCCACGATACAAACCAACAGGGCCATCAGATCTAAAAGTTTTGATTATGCAATCGAATAGGCCCAGATACTGGCGTTCAGAAGCTTTGCGCCCAACATCGGCCCCCAACCTACCAAAAATATGTTGAAATTAACAAAATGTATTTTATATATTCATTAACTATTTGAAATTAGAAAAATTGGAGCTTTACAAACAATTAAATTAAGATGTACCGTGTTCGAGCATAATCTAATGGATAAACGAAACACATAGATGTAGCACCAGCAGCTCCGCCAGAAGCAAGATTACCAGCAAAGTACCGCCAAAATTGTGCCTTCTTGTCTATTCCATCAAGAAAAAAACGTTTATAGTGATCTTTAAAGGCAAAATTCAATGCCTGAGTAGGGAAGTATCGAATAACATTTGCTAAATTTCCTCGCCAGTAACTCAAAAATCCTTGTTCCTTTGGTATACGAGCGAAACAGTCCACCATACCTTTAATAAAAGTAATTTCAAGGCAATAATCATTATTTTAAGTTATCTACCTTTGTATCGTTTTGATTCTTCAATTTGTTTAGAAGCATGTTGAATCTGTAACAACAATTTGACGCGCTCAATAGGTGCCACGGCAGTTTTTGCAACAGCTGCGGAAACACCACCTGCCATAAAATCTTTTAAGAAAGATATTAGATCCCCTTTATCTGCCTTTTCCGACATTTTTTAGAGCTTTCGTAAAGTTATGTCGATCTTAGACTTTCAATACTAATAGAAATGAAATTTTCAAAGTCAAATTTTGAAGTATTTCGAAACTATCCAATCAGATTTTAGGTCCACTAAAACTAGAGACCTCTACAACTAAACCAGAATATTAATTTTACATGGTGGAATACAAATTTATAGTTATATTAAAATAATTATAATTAAATAAATGGACACTATTGGTACAATTGTATTTCGAGAAAAGAGGTGTAGTAGTAGTATATTTAAAACTTGTAATAAAATTTTTTCTCCTGAAGCTATTCAAAATACTTAGATGGGAGGATGGAAGACCGAAATAATCTTTTATCGCTTTATAGCTTACCAATGTATATCAAGGATTTCAGCTTTTAAAGTAACTTAAGTTTGTTCATTAAAATATTTATAAAATTATAGACTATAATAGTTTTTATTTTCGTTATTTTTTAATTTTTATATATTAAAAAATCTGTTCATTTTAAATAAAATATAAGTATGCCATTTTGGCATTTTCTATTTGAGTATGACAGTTTCACAATAGATACAGCTAAATGCAAGAGTAGCTAATAAGCAGCTAATAAGAATTGTACATTTTTTAAATTATATATATTCATTTTCATCAGTGGCGGCTGGTACATAAGCGCTGCAGTGCTGCAGAGCTCCCAAAAAATCTCCTATTTATGTAACTTCCTTTCCTTTTATAAAATATAAAATTTATAATATATTTTGAAAGGCATTCGCATTGTCGTAATGATAAAAAAAACTGCGAACATAAGCCACAGCTTGGAATACCACACCAATTGCGGGTTGCGGGAAGTTCATCTTATGGCAAGGCGTTGCTGTAAACAGAATAAACGCGCTGAACGCGCATCAGACGCTACAAGTTGCCCAATTTCCAACTTTTAGCGTGAACGACGTTCAAAACATCGTAAACATAACCACACATTATCATCCAGAAACGGAAGTTTTACGTTTATGAATACACATTTGGTACATTATCTAGATATAACAAATAAAACATTAAATATATTTCGAAATTGCCCATTTTAACAGGATAACAGAGTGACACAATAGTCGTTTTATAAGTTAAGGGGGAACTATCTAGTTGCATTCGCCACAAATTGTCACAACGCGGCGCCACTTGTACTATTTTCTATGCATTAGCATAATATTACATATTTGGTGGATGAAATTTTACAACCTTACAACGGGTGCAACAAAGAGAAACATATGAGAAAGAGATATCCTCAAAATATGTAGCGTAATCTTGATCGTATAATCCCATTGAAAAAGGGTAAACGACAATAAAGTGATATAGCTATTTCAGGATGAGACAATTATTTTTTAATTTAAATTTGGCGCGATATTTGAAAATAGTGGAAGAGTGGCATTATTATAAAAGATTATGCTTATGGCGTCGGTATGTATTTTTATGTGTGAAAATTACAATATGCCGATATATTATATATGTATTTATGAACAAATAACTAAAGATTTATATCAAAATAACAGAACACATACGACGATGACATAGTATATATTGTATATACATATATGTATATAGCGTGTCCAGAGAAATCGTTTTATAGCAGCATATTGGTAGAGTAAACATATGTATGTACACCCACGGACTTTAGTTATGTCCGGTATCTAGCGGTACAGACTGCGCTCCTGTCACCATGTCCGTTTTATTTTAAAGGGAATAGTGACAGGAGCCCAGGCTGTACCGCTAGAGAGCGGACATAACTAAAGTCCGTGATACATACGAATGTTCATTTGAAAATCTCTCACAGCAAATCTTTGAAAATCTAGAAAATTACAAAAAAATTCCTTAAACATCTAAGAAGTATTGTCGAGGAAGACAACTTTTGATGGAAAACCTGGCTCACCGACTTGAAAACCGTACCTCCTGGATCACCCTGAAAGTATACTTCACGTTTCTTCAAAATCTACATTGTGGCGTTTAGTTTTTGAAATTGATTGATTCGACCAAACCCTATTTTAAATTCCCTTCGGCTGATTAAGATGTTTTATTTTTATTTTTAGTTATTTAAAATTGTCTTTAATATTTTTTTGAAGAAAAAATCAATAAGTTTTCGAAATGTTGTTAATTGTTCGTTAAACAATGATATAGGCGTTGTTCGAAACTGCAGCGTACGTTTTCAAAAACTTTTCTTTGAATTCCACTACAGGTTGCAGTAATCCTGTGACGAAGTTCTTCTAAATGTTCAAGTTGAGGTGAAAATTCAATGGGCTTTAAGTAACCCCGTAGCAAAAATATATTCAGGAATACATTGCCTATAACCACTGCCGTACTGGAAGAACATAATGAGGAGAAGCTACATCGTGTTGCAAATGTAATTCATCCTCATCAAGTAGAGATTGCCATATCTATCCAGTTGATTTTCGAGAGAGTCAGTAATCAATGGATGAACAGTATTTTCTACCATATCCAGGTACTTCGCCATTTAGATTATCATTAAAAACAATGGCCGAGTTACTTAGTCCCCCAAGATGCCTGCCCATATATTAAATTTTTCAGGGTATTGAATATGTCCTTCTACAAGCAAATGAAGATTTGAGTTACTTCAATTTCTGAGTAATGTTTATTTACAAATCCATGCAAATAAAAAGCACATTCATCACTGAAACAAATATTTTTTTTCAAATGAAGACACTGTATATTATTATTATCTCTTGATAAATGTTATTTACTTGTGCATTCATTTATACATATATAAATCTTTTGTTTATAAATAAATATACAATGCGTGGCCGTCTTGTAATTTTCTTTTATTGCAGCCCTCGTTTTCTCTATATAAATATTTCTAATCGCTTGTTTGTCATTTGTATTGTCCAGGAACTAAAGATATACAATACATATTTGCTTTTGCATGTTGGACACGATCCTAAAAGGTAAAGACATAGGCATAGGCTTATCTCTGGGTATAGCACAGTGAGGTGGGAGTGAGATCAAAGTTATTCGGGGTGTTACATTCCTACTTTATATTAAAATTTAAAATTGCCGCCATTCAATTAGGTATGTTGTAAATGTTGGAGCGCCATCTCTTCAAAAACTGCTGAACTTGTTGAACAGTAGTTATCCTTTTCTAACAGATTAAGTAATAGGAACGTAATCTTTAAATCTAATAATTTATGTTATTACACGTTATTTGACTAAACGCTTTGAGATAAAGGTTTTTACTGGTTTTCCCGATGTGAAGACCCCAATATAAATGCCATTTATTCCTTCAATTTCAAATAAACGATCCTCAAAGTAACAAAATTGTATGGCGCGAAATACAACAAATGTTATACGCCAATATTATATTATTATATTATATATATATATATATTATATGCCAAACACGTAACATTAATTTTATTTCGATTGAACCACTAATTTGCCTTTTTATTAGCTTTGAAAATTCAAATAATTTTAACTTCATATTCAACCTGATAGTTCCCCCTTAAAACACATGTTCACTGTTATACACGGGTGCGATCTTTATAGGGACTATTTGAAATCGAATGTAGGTTAGTTTCCGATGAAATACTAGATGGCAGCACAAGGGCGTAGTTGGAAAAGTAGTTTTCGGATTTACCTGTAGTTCCTGTGTTTATAGCTTAGATCATATATATTACATGGATAGCGATATGATGCTCAAAGTATGTTTTAACATATCACAGACATATTTTATTCTTCCATTTCACACTTACTTTAGGGTATCCCTATCTATCGTACACACTTTCTACCCCGAGAAACAAAACGTGCAAACTTCAAGTCGTAAGTGCGATCGATATAAGAGCGAAATTCGAAATCACGCTGGCGCAAATTTCGAATTTATGCTAACAGGAGACGTTAGAAGTGTTTTTTTTTGTTCATTTAAATAAATCTAAACTGGGATGAATGTTTTATATATTTTATATTAAAAATAAATGGCATATATGCAGAATTATACATATATAAACATTCTATAAAAAATATATTTATTATGAAACGATATTAATTTGGTAAATTATTTTCTTATTCTTTTTATTATTAGGGTTTTCCTCATTTTTACATTTCTTTGCCTCGTAATGCAGTCTGATGCGTACATAATTTTAAAAAACAATCAATAGTCAATCAAACGATTAAACAATAAACATAACTGAACATAGCCATAAAAGCAAATGGAGTGGAAACTTCGGAAACGAACAAATAAATCGCGTACGGTGGACTATTGATACGCTTGCGCGATTTTACAGGGTACAACGAGGATAGTACTATTGGTGATACTTATACTGAAGAAAGAAATACGTTCAAAAAAGCACGTTGTACATGTCAAAACAACAACGTCCGAGTTCTTAAATGCTATAGCGGTATCCATGTAATATGTATATATGATCTAAGGTTTATAGTTTCTGAAAGTGAACATGTGTTTTTACAACCTTCTTTTAGCAAAGTTTGTCGAAAGTGCGAGTGTGTTTATAGCGATTTGTTTGTGATCTTTATTGAATCTACCGGATTTTCATTAGATTCTTTTTTGTTTATGTTTATATTACTTTTCTTTTAATTCGATTTAGTTTAGTGTACATTTAGAAATAAAATAGTAAGCAAGTAATATCTTGCATTTTTTTTCGTCAGTGAATTTGTTATTATCTCAATGTAATACGTTATTGTAATAAAATAAGAGCATATATTTTGTTTGGTAATTATTGTCAGCCTTTATGCATACTTTCTTGCATAAAGGCATTTAACTTCGATTATTTATTTTAAAAATAAATGAAACCTTGCTGGTCAGTGACACGTTTAGTTTCCGAGGAAATACCAGAGGGCTCTTTCAGGCTCGTTTTTTTAACATTGAGTTGCCATTGTACGTTACTTACTACTTTTCCAACTACGCACTTCTGCTGCCATCTAACATTTCATCGGAAATTAACCTAAATTCGATGTGAAATAGTGGGCTTATGACCCAACGATTATATGCTTCGCACGTTCGTGTCGGTTCGGGCGCTGCGAGTTCTTCGGATATTTCCGCGTAGCTTTAATACAATGAGGACAGTTCGCACCGCCAGCCCAATGTTCAGGAGGTTGGAATACGAGGAACGGCTGATAAATTTTAAGTTAAGCTAATTATATTTGCGACTTTTGCGAGTAAATTACCTATTTTAATAAAACACGTAATAATTAATATTTCTTTATATATTGGCAAAATTTTTGGGAGGTCATTGACTAAATGACCCTATGGACAAGCCGCCACCATAATATTGAATAGACTATTCACATTATTATTCAGTGCAAATATTCAATTGAATATAAAGCGTCAAAAAATTTGTACGAAAAATATATAACAATAATAATATATAAAACACGCACGATCAAATAGATAAAGAGTAAAACAAAATAAACCCCAATTATGTAGCCAAAAATTCATTGAAACTGTAGAAGCAGTTCTCACTCAGATCCCCCTAAGTTGCACTTATTATACCACTTATATTATTTATAACCACTATCTCTGCCATAAATTCGTTGTTTTAAGTTAATCGGCTAAAAAGTACTTATGTAAGTACTCAAACAATATCCATAATATTTCGTAATACCACCTTTTGCAGAAATTGTGACTTGTATTCGTGTAAGCATACCATTTATGCAAGCTTGAATACAGTTCGCTATTTCAGAGACATTATGCCTTACGTTCCGAATATTTTTAATTAGCACTTTTTTATTGAGTTTTTACATTTTAAATGCGCTTTTTTAAATCGCCGTTCAAAAGTTCCCTTAGATACATCAATTGCTTTGTTGTGAATGTGGTATGGAATTATCTTGACAGATTTGCTTACATAATTCTAACACTTTGCTTAGATAATTCTAACACTTTGCTTAGATAATTCTAACACTAATCTGTGATAACTGACTACTGACGTAATATGAATTCTGCTACTATACCAAATACTATTCATACTAATCCGCTGCTTCCCCAAAATTGATCGGTTCACTACAAACCCGAAAATGAGACTATTTTTGGTTCAAATTATAGAATTTAATAAATTAAGCTGGTGGTTATAATACTATGGCGGTATGAACGTACTAATAAAGTCGTATTCAAATCAAACAAATTACGTGTTCGAACTTCAAATGCCGTTAGGAATGTAGCACAGAGTACGAAATATATTATTTTAATTTGGATTTTGCCGTATTCAAAACTTTAATACAACTAGTAGAAGCTTTCCTTTTATTTCTTATTCAATTTGAGACTACCTCAGTTTTTGTTAGGTTTTGGAAATATGCTATACAAGAATTAGTGGCGAGGCATGTCTTGAATATAAACTTATAGCTTGCAGTGTAATCTGTTATACATATTATGATACAACTTACTTTAAAGTATTTTTTTTTAATTTGTGGTAGGTGCAAGTTAACAAATTCATTTGGAATTTGAAGTCCGTAGTTTTACTAACCCACAGTCCAGTAACATTCATAGAAAAATTCAAGTCAACATACACCAAACACCAACCAGATCGCCCATTCAGTGTACTATATAACGAAAAAGCAGTGTTGATAAAGGTTGCATAGAAATTACTGCATGGCAAATTTAATTTTACTAAATTTACTGAATTTTTCAGTTCGTTTGCTATTTTTAAAAGGTTAATTATTAGTAAGTAGCATTACAATATAAACTAGCACGTAGATTAACGTTTATTTATATTTACATATTAAGAACAAAATGAATAATTCTAGATCTTAAATGAGTATCTTACGTAATTAGGTAGATAAGTTATTACATATCAAAATATGTATGTACATCAGATGTATAATAATTATTAATTCAACATCGTATGTCTGTCATAAATATTTCTGCGCTGTTCTTTTACTTGCTTCTTCCATTTATCTTGTTCATGTCCTACTCGATTGAAGACATTCCCCCTCACACTCATATTATGCGACATAGGTCCACCAATACCAGCAGCTGTTTCATCCTGGAGTAAAAGATATGTCTAAATAATAGAAAAGTTTTAACTGCGTTGATCAGTAGTGTGGAATGAAATAGAAAAATAAATACACGCAAAATGATATCTTAAATTATATAATAGCATGTACTAAACTAAACAGAAAAA